>CM022298.1:27167407-27466138 GCA_011799875.1 Thinopyrum elongatum
TGCAGCACCGGGGTACATCACTTGCCCAGTCGGTGCACTGGCCGACGGTGATGGCATCCGCGGACATCGTGTTCCTCCTTGCAGGCTCCGTCGTGGTGCTCCACTCCTCCCATCTAGCAGGTGAAAACTTGATCTTTGGATCGCACAATGGCAACATTACGTGGACATGAAGGAAATATGCCCTAGAGGCAATAATAAAGTTGTTATTTATATTTCCTTATATCATGATAAATGTTTATTATTCATGCTAGAATTGTATTAACCGAAAACTTAGTACATGTGTGGATACATAGAAAAACAGAGTGTCACTAGTATGTCTCTACTTGACTAGCTCGTTAATCAAAGATGGTTATGTTTCCTAGCCATAGACATGAGTTGTCATTGATGAACGGGATTGACAAGACCCATCCGTTAGCTTAGCACGATGATCGTTTAGTTTGTTGCTATTGCTTTCTTCATGACTTATGCATGTTCCTATGACTATGAGATTATGCAACTCCCGAATACCGGAGGAACACTTTGTGTGCTATCAAACAGCACAACGTAATTGGGTGATTATAAAGATGCTCTACAGGTGTATCCGATGGTGTTTGTTGAGTTGGCATAGATCGAGATTAGGATTTGTCACTCCGATTGTCGGAGAGGTATCTTTGGGCCCTCTCGGTAATGCACATCACTATAAGCCTTGCAAGCAATGTGACTAATGAGTTAGTTGTGGGATGTTGCATTACGGAATGAGTAAAGAGACTTGCCGGTAACGAGATTGAACTAGGTATTGAGATGCCGATGATCGAATCTCGGGCAAGTAACATACCGATGACAAAGGGAACAACATATGTAGTTATGCGGTTTGACCGATAAAGATCTTCGTAGAATATGTGGGAGCCAATATGAGCATCCAGGTTCCGCTATTGGTTATTGACTGGAGATGAGTCTCGGTCATGTCTACATAGTTCTCGAACCCGTAGGGTCCGCACGCTTAACGTTCGATGACGATCGGTATTATGAGTTTATGTGTTTTGATGTACCGAAGGTAGTTCGGAGTCCCGGATGTGATCACGGACATGACGAGGAGTCTCGAAATGGTCGAGACATAAAGATCGATATATTGGAAGGCTATGTTTGGACACCGAAATGGTTCCGGATGGGTTCGGGCATTTTCCGGAGTACCGGGAGGTTACCGGAACCCTCCGGGGAGTCAATGGGCCTTATTGGGCCTTAGTGGAAGAGAGGAGGAGGTGGCCAGGTGGAGGGCGCGCCCCCCCAAGCCCAATCTGAATTGGGGTGGGGTGCCGGCCCCCCCTTTCCTTCTCCCTCTCTCCCTCTTCCTTCTTCTCCTACTCCAACTAGGGAAGGGGGGAAACCTACTCCTACTGGGAATAGGACTCCCCCCCTTGGGTGCGCCATAGAGAGGGCCGGCCCTCCCCTCCTCCACTCCTTTATATACGGGGGAGGGGGGCACCCCAGAGACACACAAGTTGATAGTTGTCTTAGCCATGTGCGGTGCCACCCTCCACAGATTTCCACCTCGGTCATATCGTTGTAGTGCTTAGGCGAAGCCCTGCGTCGGTAACTTCATCATCACCATCATCATGCCGTCGTGCTGACAAAACTCTCCCTCGGCCTCAGCTGGATCAAGAGTACGAGGGACGTCACCGACCTGAACGTGTGCAGATCGCGGAGCTGTCGTGCGTTCGGTACTTGATCGGTTGGATCGCGAAGACGTTCGACTACATCAACCGCGTTACTTAACGCTTCTGCTTTCGATCTACGAGGGTACGTGGACACACTCTCCCGCTCGTTGCTATGCATCACATAGATAGATCTTGTGTGATCGTAGGTAATTTTTTTTGAAATATTGCGTTCCCAATAGTGGCATTCGAGCCAGGTCTATGCGTAGATGTTATATGCACGAGTAGAACACAAAGAGTTGTGGGCGATAATAGTCCTACTGCTGACCAGCATGTCATACTTTGATTCGGCAGTATTGTTGGGTCAAGCGGCTCAGACCGACATTATGCGTACGCTTACGCGAGACTGGTTCTACCGACGTGCTTCGCACACAGGTGGCTAGTGGGTGTCAGTTTCTCCAACTTTAGTTGAATCAAGTGTGACTACGCCCGGTCCTTGTTGAAGGTTAAAACAGCACACTTGACAAAAAATCGTTGTGGTTTTGATGCGTAGGTAAGAACGGTTCTTGCTCAGCCCGTAGCAGCCACGTAAAACTTGCAACAACAAGGTAGAGGACGTCTAACTTGTTTTTGCAGGGCATGTTGTGATGTGATATGGTCAAGACATGATGCTATATTTTATTGTATGAGATGATCATGTTTTGTAACAGAGTTATCGGCAACTGGCAGGAGCCATATGGTTGTCGCTTTATTGTATGCAATGCAATCGCCATGTAATTGTTTTTACTTTATCACTAAGCGGTAGCGATAGTCGTAGAAGCAATAGTTGGCGAGACGACAACGATGCTACGATGGAGATCAAGGTGTCGCGCCGGTGACGATGGTGATCATGACGGTGCTTTGGAGATGGAGATCAAAGGCATAAGATGATGATGGCCATATCATATCACTTATATTGATTGCATGTGATGTTTATCCTTTATGCATCTTATTTTCCTTAGTGCGACGGTAGCATTATAAGATGATCTCTCACTAAATTTCAAGGTATAAGTGTTCTCCCTAAGTATGCACCGTTGCGAAAGTTCATCGTGCCGAGACACCATGTGATGATCGGGTGTGATAAGCTCTACGTTCACATACAACAGGTGCAAGCCAGTTTTGCACACGCAGAATACTTGGGTTAAACTTGACGAGCCTAGCATATGGAGATATGGCCTCGGAACACTGAGACCGAAAGGTCGAGCGTGAATCATATAGTAGATATGATCAACATAGTGATGTTCACCATTGAAAACTACTCCATCTCACGTGATGATCGGACATGGTTTAGTTGATTTGGATCACGTGATCACTTAGATGATTAGAGAGATGTCTATCTAAGTGGGAGTTCTTTAGTAATATGATTAACTGAACTTTAATTTATCATGAACTTAGTACCTGATAGTATTTTGCATGTCTATGTTGTTGTAGATCAATGGCCCGTGCTATTGTTCCTTTGAATTTTAATGCGTTCCTAGAGAAAGCTAAGTTGAAAGATGATGGTAGCAACTACACGGACTGGGTCCGTAACTTGAGGATTATCCTCATTGCTGCACAGAAGAATTACGTCCTGGAAGCACCGCTAGGTGCAAGACCCGCTGCAGGAGCAACGCTGGACGTTGTGAACGCCTGGCAGAGCAAAGCTGATGACTACTCGATAGTTCAGTGTGCCATGCTTTACTGCTTAGAACCGGGACTTCAACGATGTTTTGAACATCATGGAGCATATGAGATGTTCCAGGAGTTGAAGTTAATATTTCAAGCAAATGCCCGGATTGAGAGATATGAAGTCTCCAATAAGTTCTACAGCTGCAAAATGGAGGAGAATAGTTCTGTCAGTGAACATATACTCAAAATGTCTGTGTATCATAATCACTTGGCTCAGCTGGGAGTTAATCTTCTAGTTGATAGTGTCATTGACAGAGTTCTTCAACCACTGCCACCAAGCTACAAGAGCTTCGTGATGAACTATAATATGCAAGGGATGGATAAGATAATTCCCGAGCTCTTCGCAATGCTAAAGGCTGCGGAGGTAGAAATCAAGAAGGAGCATCAAGTGTTGATAGTCAACAAGACCACCAGTTTCAAGAAAAAGGTTGAAGGGAAGAAGGGGAACTTCAAGAAGAACGGCAAGCAAGTTGCTGCTCAAGTGAAGCTGCCCAAGTCTAGACCTAAGCCTGAGACTGAGTGCTTCTACTGCAAAGGGACTGGTCACTGGAAGCGGAACTGCCCCAAGTATTTGGCGGATAAGAAGGATGGCAAAGTGAACAAAGGAATATGTGATATACATGTTATTGATGTGTACCTTACTAATGCTCGCAGTAGTGCCTGGGTATTTGATACTGGTTTTGTTGCTAATATTTGCAACTCGAAACAGGGACTACGGAATAAGCGAAGATTGGCTAAGGACGAGGTGACGATGCGTGTGGGAAATGGTTCCAAAGTCGATGTGATCGCCGTCGGCACGCTACCTCTACATCTACCTTCGGGATTAGTTTTAGACCTGAAAAATTGTTATTTGGTGCCAGCATTAAGCATGAACATTATATCTGGATCTTGTTTGATGTGAGACGGTTATTCATTTAAATCTGAGAATAATGGTTGTTCTATTTATATGAGTAATATCTTTTATGGTCATGCACCCTTAAAGAGTGGTCTATTTTTGTTGAATCTCGATAGTAGTGATACACATATTCATAATATTGAAACCAAAAGATGCAGAGTTGATAATGATAGTGCAACTTATTTGTGGCACTGCCGTTTGGGTCATATTGGTGTAAAGCGCATGAAGAAACTCCATACTGATGGACTTTTGGAATCACTTGATTATGAATCACTTGGTACTTGCGAACCATGCCTCATGGGCAAGATGACTAAAACTCCGTTCTCCGGAACAATGGAGCGAGCAACAGATTTATTGGAAATAATACAAACTGATGTATGCGGTCCGATTAATATTGAGGCTCGCGGCGGGTATCGTTATTTTCTGACCTTCACAGATGATTTGAGCAGATATGGGTATATCTACTTGATGAAACATAAGTCTGAAACATTTGAAAAGTTCAACGAATTTCATAGTGAAGTGGAAAATCATCGTAACAAGAAAATAAAGTTTCTGTGATCCGATCGTGGAGGAGAATATTTGAGTTACGAGTTTGGTCTTCATTTGAAACAATGCGGAATAGTTTCGCAACTCACGCCACCCGGAACACCACTGCGTAATGTTGTGTCCGAACGTCGTAACCGCACTTTATTAGATATGGTGCGATCTATGATGTCTCTTACTGATTTACCGCTATCGTTTTGGGGTTATGCTTTAGAGACGGCTGCATTCACGTTAAATAGGGCACCATCTAAATCCGTTGAGACGACACCTTATGAACTATGGTTTGGCAAGAAACCCAAGTTGTCATTTCTTAAAGTTTGGGGCTGCGATGCTTATTTTGAAAAAGCTTCAACCTGATAAGCTCGAACCCAAATCGGAGAAATGTGTCTTCATAGGATACCCAAAGGAGACTGTTGGGTACACCTTCTATCACAGATCCGAAGGCAAGACATTCGTTGCTAAGAATGGATCCTTTCTAGAGAAGGAGTTTCTCTCGAAAGAAGTGAGTGGGAGGAAAGTAGAACTTGATGAGGTAACTGTACCTGCTCCCTTATTGGAAAGTAGTTCAACACAGAAATCAGTTCCTGTGACTCCTACACCAATTAGTGAGGAAGCTAATGATGATGATCATGTAACTTCAGATCAAGTTACTACCGAACCTCGTAGGTCAACCAAAGTAAGATCTGCACCAGAGTGGTACGGTAATCCTGTTCTGGAGGTCATGTTACTTGACCATGACGAACCTAGGAACTATGAGGAAGCGATGATGAGCCCAGATTCCGCGAAATGGCTTGAGGCCATGAAATCTGAGATGGGATCCATGTATGAGAACAAAGTGTGGACTTTGGTTGACTTACCCGATGATCGGCAAGCCATAGAGAATAAATGGATCTTCAAGAAGAAGACTGACGCTGACGGTAATGTTACTGTCTACAAAGCTCGACTTGTTGCGAAAGGTTTTCGACAAGTTCAAGGAGTTGACTACGATGAGACCTTCTCACCCGTAGCGATGCTTAAGTCCGTCCGAATCATGTTAGCAATTGCTGCATTTTATGATTATGAAATTTGGCAAATGGATGTCAAGACTGCATTCCTGAATGGATTTATGGAAGAAGAGTTGTATATGATGCAACCCGAAGGTTTTGTCGATCCAAAGGATGCTAACAAAATGTGCAAGCTCCAGCGATCCATTTATGGACTGGTGCAAGCATCTCGGAGTTGGAATAAACATTTTGATAGTGTGATCAAAGCATATGGTTTTATACAGACTTTTGGAGAAGCCTATATTTAGTAGAAAGTGAGTGGGAGCTCTGTAGCATTTCTAATATTATATGTGGATGACATATTGTTGATTGGAAATGATATAGCATTTCTGGATAGCATAAAAGGATACTTGAACAAGACTTTTTCAATGAAAGACCTAGGTGAAGCTGCTTATATATTGGGCATCAAGATCTATAGAGATAGATCAAGACGCTTAATTGGACTTTCACAAAGCACATACCTTGATAAAGTTTTGAAGAAGTTCAAAATGGATCAAGCAAAGAAAGGGTTCTTGCCTGTGTTACAAGGTGTGAAGTTGAGTCAGACTCAATGCCCGACCACTGCAGAAGATAGAGAGAAAATGAAAGTCATTCCCTATGCTTCAGCCATAGGTTCTATCATGTATGCAATGCTGTGTACCAGAACTGATGTGTGCCTTGCTATTAGTTTAGCAGGGAGGTACCAAAGTAATCAGGAAGTGGATCACTGGACAGCGGTCAAGAACATCCTGAAATACTTGAAATGACTAAGGATATGTTTCTCGTTTATGGAGGTGACAAAGAGCTCGTCGTAAATGGTTACGTCGATGCAAGCTTTGACACTGATCCGGATGACTCTAAGTCACAAAACGGATACGTATTTTTATTGAACGGTGGAGCTGTCAGTTGGTGCAGTTCTAAGCAAAGCGTCGTGGCGGGATCTACGTGTGAAGCGGAGTACATAGCTGCTTCGGAAGCAGCAAATGAAGGAGTCTGGATGAAGGAGTTCATATCCGATCTAGGTGTCATACCTAGTGCATTGGGTCCAATGAAAATCTTTTGTGACAATACTGGTGCAATTGCCTTGGCAAAGGAATCCAGATTTCACAAGAGAACCAAGCACATCAAGAGACACTTCAATTCCATCCGCGATCAAGTCAAGGAGGGAGACATAGAGATTTGCAAAATACATACGGATCTGAATGTTGCAGACCCGTTGACTAAGCCTCTCTCACGACCAAAACATGATCAACACCAAGACTCAATGGGTGTTAGAATCATTACTGTCTAATCTAGATTATTGACTCTAGTGCAAGTGGGAGACTGAAGGAAATATGCCCTAGAGGCAATAATAAAGTTGTTATTTATATTTCCTTATATCATGATAAATGTTTATTATTCATGCTAGAATTGTATTAACCGGAAACTTAGTACAGTGTGGATACATAGACAAACAGAGTGTCACTAGTATGCCTCTACTTGACTAGCTCGTTAATCAAAGATGGTTAAGTTTCCTAGCCATACACATGAGTTGTCATTTGATGAACGGGATCACATCATTAGAGAATGATGTGATTGACAAGACCCATCCGTTAGCTTAGCACGATGATCGTTTAGTTTATTGCTATTGCTTTCTTCATGACTTATACATGTTCCTATGACTATGAGATTATGCAACTCCCGAATACCGGAGGAACACTTTGTGTGCTACCAAACATCACAACGTAACTGGGTGATTATAAAGATGCTCTACAGGTGTCTCCGATGGTATTTGTTGAGTTGGCATAGATCGAGATTAGGATTTGTCACTCCGATTGTCGGAGAGGTATCTTTGGGCCCTCTCGGTAATGCACATCACTATAAGCCTTGCAAGCAATGTGACTAATGAGTTAGTTGCGGGATGTTGCATTACGGAACGAGTAAAGAGACTTGCCGGTAACAAGATTGAACTAGGTATTGAGATACCGACGATCGAATCTCGGGAAAGTAACATACCGATGACAAAGGGAACAACATATGTAGTTATGCGGTCTGACCGATAAAGATCTTCGTAGAATATGTGGGAGCCAATATGAGCATCCAGGTTCCGCTATTGGTTATTGACTGGAGATGAGTCTCGGTCATGTCTACATAGTTCTCGAACCCGTAGGGTCCGCACGCTTAACGTTCGATGACGATCGGTATTATAAGTTTATGTGTTTTGATGTACCGAAGGTAGTTCGGAGTCCCGGATGTGATCACAGACATGACGAGGAGTCTCGAAATGGTCGAGACATAAAGATCGATATATTGGAAGGCTATGTTTGGACAACGGAATGGTTACGGATGGGTTCGGGTATTTTCCGGAGTACCGGGAGGTTACCGGAACCCCCCGGGGAGTCAGTGGGCCTTGTTGGGCCTTAGTGTAAGAGAGGAGGAGGAGGCCAGGTGGAGGGCGCCCCCCCCCCCCCCCCCAAGCCCAATCCGAATTGGGGTGGGGAGCCGGCCCCCCCTTTCCTTCTCCCTCTCTCCCTCTTCCTTCTTCTCCTACTCCAACTAGGGAAGGGGGGAAACCTACTCCTATTGGGAGTAGGACTCCCCCCCTTGGGCGCGCCATAGAGAGGGCCGGCCCTCCCCTCCTCCAGTCCTTTATATACGGGGGAGGGGGGCACCCGAGAGACACACAAGTTGACAGTTGTCTTAGCCGTGTGCGGTGCCCCCCTCCACAGATTTCCACCTCGGTCATATCGTTGTAGTGCTTAGGCGAAGCCCTGCGTCGGTAACTTCATCATCACCGTCATCACGCTGTCGTGCTGACGAAACTCTCCCTCGGCCTCAGCTGGATCAAGAGTACGAGGGATGTCACCGAGCTGAACGTGTGCAGATCGCAGAGGTGCTGTGCGTTCGGTACTTGATCGGTTGGATCGCGAAGACGTTCGACTACATCAACCGTGTTACTTAACGCTTCCGCTTTCGGTCTACGAGGGTACGTGGACACACTCTCCCGCTCGTTGCTATGCATTACATAGATAGATCTTGTGTGACCGTAGGTAATTTTTTTTGAAATACTGCGTTCCCAACAGGTCGTGCCCTTCTTGGAGGCATCATCTTTGAGCCCTCGGTCCAGCGTGGTCCGTCGCACTTCTGCCCATATGATCGCTCATCTTGGTGGTTGTCTCGGTCGGCTCTAAGCGGTTCCTTTCTGCACATCATATAGGTGCTTAGTAGTCGTTGTGGTGGTGTGTCGGTGCCCGGCATCCTTGTATCTCGCCTTGGGTGTGTGTGTGTGTGAGACATGCGTTTGTATCTGTTGCTTGGATGTAAGTGATGGTTCCTTTATATATAAAGGGGGGACCCTTTTTCGTCAAGATATGGAGGAGGGGAAGAACACAGCTTCAAAATTGTTTGCTCTAGAGACCAACTGAGGGGACCCAACCCGAAGAGAAATTGGCCGAGCCCATGATCAAGCAAAGTTCCTAGGGCACCGAGCTGCTTCTTCCTCCATTCCCTCATACGTGCAGTCCCTACCCGCCATCACCTCCCGCGCGGGCGACCGAGGGGCCCCAACCCTAGTCGTAGGCCCTTCCTTCCCCTCCCTCCCCTCCATCTCCACCAGTGGTCGATGTTGGGCAAAGCCCCAGCGTGCCATGGCGGTGGCGGAGGGATTGCTCCTTCTCATGGGTAATAGGGTGGCGCAGGGCGCCCTGGCTTGAGTGTGCGACCCTGATCTGGACTACATCGGCGTCGATCTGATACACGGCAGCCCCAACCTGGCCACGATGGCACGTGGCCGGATGGCGCCCCAGCGACGGCAGGGCTGGTGCTTCTCATCCCGACCTGGGGCGGAGGGCCTTGGATCCGGGACGGCGGCCCCTGGGATGAGCTCCCTATCTAGTCGTGTGGCGGGGTGGGTGGGCTGCCATGGACCGGATCGGGTGGCCGGCGATATACCGGTGGGTTGGTGCCGTGGCTTGCTGTTGGGGAATGTAGCATGCAATTTCAAAAAAATTCTACGCTCACGCAAGAACTATCTAGGAGATGCATAGCAACGAGAGGGGAAGAGTGTGTCCACATACCCTCGTAGACCGAAAGCGGAAGCGTTAGCATAACGCGGTTGATGTAGTCGAACGTCTTCTCGATTCAACCGATCAAGCACCGAACGTACGGCACCTCCGAGTTCTGCAAACGTTCAACTCAATGACGTCCCTCGAACTCTTGATCCAGCAAAGTGTCGACGGAGAGTTATGTCAGCACGACGGCGTGGTGACGGTGATGGTGAAGTGATCCGCGCAGGGCTTCGCCTAAGCACTACGACAATATGACCGGAGGAGTAAACGGTGGAGGGGGGCGCCGCACACAGCTAAGAACAATTATTGTGTCTTAGAGGCGCCCCCACCCTCGTATATAAAGAAGGGAGAGGGGAGGAGGCCGGCCCTAGGCGAGCCCCAAGTAGGAGGAGTCCTACTTGGGCTCCTAGTAGGATTTGGCCCCCCTTCCTTTTATCGGAGGGGGAAATGGGGAAGGAGAGAGAGAGGGAGAAGGAAAGGGGGGCGCCGCCCCCTCCCCTAGTCCAATTCGGACTCCCCATGGGGGGGGCCACCCCTTGTGGGCTGCCTAGCCTCCCTCCTATGGCCCATATCTTTCCCCCGGGGGTTCCGGTAACCCCCCCCCCCCCCGGTACTCCTATACGTACCCGATACATTCCGAAACACTTCCGGTGTCCGAATACTATCGTCCAATATATCAATCTTTACCTCTCGACCATTTCGAGAGTCCTCGTCATGTCCGTGATCTCATCCGGGACTCCGAACAACATTCGGTCACCAAAACACATAACTCATAATACAAATCGTCATCGAACGTTAAGCGTGCGGACCCTACGGGTTTGAGAACTATGTAGACATGACGGAGACACATATCCGGTCAATAACCAATAGCGGAACCTGGATGCTCATATTGGTTCCTACATATTCTACGAAGATCTTTATCGGTCAAACTGCAATGACAACATAGGTCATTCCCTTTGTCATCGGTATGTTACTTGCCCGAGATTCGATCGTCGGTATCTCCATACCTAGTTCAATCTCATCACTGGCAAGTCTCTTTACTCGTTCCGTAATGCATCATCCCATAACTAACTCATTAGTCACATTGCTTGCAAGGCTTATCATGATGTACATTACCGAGAGTGCCCAGAGATACCTCTCCGATACTCGGAGTGACAAATCCTAATCTCGATCTATGCCAACCCAACAAACACCTTCGGACACAATTGTAGAGCATCTTTATAATCACCCAGTTACGTTGTGATGTTTGAGAGCACACAAGGTGTTCCTCCGGTATTCAGGAGTTGCATAATCTCATAGTCAAAGGAATATGTATAAGTCATGAAGAAAGCAATAGCAATAAAACTTAACGATCATTATGCTAAGCTAACGGATGGGTCTTGTCCATCACATCATTCTCCTAATGATGTGATCCCGTTCATCAAATGACAACACATGTCTATGGTTAGGAAACTTAACCATCTTTGATCAACGAGCTAGTCTAGTAGAGGCTTACAAGGGACTCGGTGTTTTGTCTATGTATTCACACGTGTATCAAGTTTCCGGTTAATAGAATTCTAGCATGAATAATAAACATTTATCATGATATAAGGAAATATAAATAACAACTTTATTATTGCCTCTAGGGCATATTTCCTTCAGTCTCCCACTTGCACTAGAGTCAATAATCTAGATTACATAGTAATGATTCTACCACCCATGGAGTCTTGGTGGTGATCATGTTTTGCTCGTGGAAGAGACTTAGTCAACGGGTCTGCCACATTCAGATCCGTATGTATTTTGCAAATCTCTATGTCTCCCTCCTTGACTTGATCACGGATGGAGTTGAAGCGTCTCTTTATGTGTTTGGTTCTTTTGTGAAATCTGGATTCCTTCACCAAGGCAATTGCTCTAGTATTGTCACAAAAGATTTTCATTGGACCCGATGCACTAGGTATTACACCTAGATCAGATATGAACTCCTTCATCCAAACTCCTTCATTCGCCGCTTCCGAAGCAGCTATGTACTCCGCTTCACACGTAGATCCTGCCATGACACTTTGCTTGGAACTGCACCAACTAACAGCTCCACCATTCAATATAAATACGTATCCGGTTTGTGACTTAGAGTCATCCGGATCAGTGTCAAAACTAGCATCGACGTAACCATTTACAACGAGCTCTTTGTCACCTCCATAAACGAGAAACATATCCTTAGTCCTTTTCAGGTACTTGAGGATGTTCTTGACCGCTGTCCAGTGATCCACTCCTGATTACTTTGGTAGCTCCCTGCCAAACTTATGGCAAGGCACACATCAGGTCTGGTACACAGCATAGCATACATGATAGAACCTATGGTTGAAGCATAGGGAATGACTTTCATTTTCTCTCTATCTTCTGTAGTGGTCGGGCATTGAGTCTTACTCAACTTCACACCTTGCAACACAGGCAAGAACCCTTTCTTTGACTGATCCATTTCGAACTTCTTCAAAACTTTATCAAGGTATGTGCTTTGTGAAAGTCCTATTAAGCGTCTCGATCTATCCCTATAGATCTTGATGCCCAATATATAAGCAGCTTCACCGAGGTCTTTCATTGAAAAAACTTTTATTCAAGTATCCTTTTATGCTATCCAGAAATTCTATATCATTTCCAATCAACAATATGTCATCCACATATAATATTAGAAATGCTACAGAGCTCCCACTCCCTTTCTTGTAATTACAGGCTTCTCCAAAAGTCTGTATAAAACCATATGCTTTGATCACACTATCAAAGCGTATATTCCAACTCCGAGATGCTTGCACCAGTCCATAAATGGATCGCTGGAGCTTGCATACTTTGTTAGCACCTTTAGGATCGACAAAACCTTCTGGTTGCATCATATACAATTCTTCTTTAAGAAATCCATTAAGGAATGCAGTTTTGACATCCATTTGCCAGATTTCATCATCATAATATGCGGCAATTGCTAACATGATTCGGACAGACTTAAGCATCGCTACGGGTGAGAAAGTCTCATCATTGTCAACTCCTTGAACTTGTCGAAAACCTTTCGCGACAAGTCGAGCTTTGTAGACAGTAACATTACCATCAGCGTCAGTCTTCCCCTTGAAGATCCATTTATTCTCTATGGCTTGTCGATCATCGGGCAAGTCAACCAAAGTCCATACTTTGTTCTCATACATGGATCCCATCTCAGATTTCATGGCCTCAAGCCATTTTGCGGAATCTGCGCTCATCATCGCTTCCTCATAGTTTGTAGGTTCCTCATGGTCTAGTAACATGACTTCCAGGACAGGATTACCATACCACTCTGGTGCAGAACGTGCTCTGGTTGACCTACGAGGTTCTGTAGTAACTTGATCTGAAGTTTCATGATCATTATCATTAGCTTCCTCTCTAGTTGGTGTAGGCATCATGGGAATAGATTTCTCTGCTGAGCTACTTTCCAAATTGAGAGAAGGTACAATTACCTCATCAAGTTCTACTTTCCTCCCAATCACTTCTTTCGAGAGAAACTCCTTCTCTAGAAATGATCCATTCTTAGCAACAAAGATCTTGCCTTCGGATCTATGATAGAAGGTGTACCCAACAGTTTCTTTTGGGTATCCTATGAAGACGCACTTCTCCGATTTGGGTTCGAGCTTATCAGGCTGAAGCTTTTTCACATAAGCATCGCAACCCCAAACTTTAAGAAATGACAGCTTAGGTTTCTTGCCAAACCACAGTTCATATGGTGTCGTCTCAATGGATTTAGATGGTGCCCTATTTAACATGAATGCAGCTGTCTCTAATGCATAACCCCAAAACGATAGTGGTAAATCGGTAAGAGACATCATAGATCGCACCATATCCAATAAAGTACTGTTACGACGTTCGGACACACCATTACGCTATGGTGTTCCAGGTGGCGTGAGTTGTGAAATTATTCCACATTGTTTTAAATGAAGGCCAAACTCGTAACTCAAATATTCGCCTCCGCGATCAGATCGTAGAAACTTTATTTTCTTGTTACGATGATTTTCCACTTCACTCTGAAATTCTTTGAACTTTTCAAATGTTTCAGACTTGTGTTTCATTAAGTAGATATACCCATATCTGCTCAAATCATTTGTGAAGGTCAAAAAATAACGATACCCGCCGCGAGCCTCAACACTCATCGGACCGCATACATCGGTATGTATTATTTCCAATAAGTCAGTGGCTCGCTCCATTGTTCCGGAGAACGGAGTTTTAGTCATCTTGCCCATGAGGCATGGTTCGCAAGCATCAAATGATTCATAATCAAGTGATTCCAAAAGTCCATCTGCATGGAGTTTCTTCATGCGCTTTACAGCAATATTACCTAAACGGTAGTGCCACAAATATGTTGCACTATCATTAGCAACTTTGCATCTTTTGGCATCAATATTATGAATATGTGTATCACCACGATCGAGATTCAACAAAAATAGACCACTCTTCAAGGGTCCATGAACATAAAAGATATTACTCATATAAATAGAACAACCATTATTCTCTAATTTAAATGAATAACCGTCTCGCATTAAACAAGATGCAGATATAATGTTCATGCTCAACGCTGGCACCAAATAACAATTATTCAGGTCTAAAACTAATCCCGAAGGTAGATGTAGAGGTAGCGTGCCGACGGCGATCACATCGACCTTGGAACCATTCCCGACGCGCATCATCACCTCGTCCTTAGCCAATCTTCGTTTAATCCGTAGCCCCTGTTTCGAGTTACAAATATGAGCAACCGAACCAGTATCAAATACCCAGGTACTACTACGAGTATTAGTAAGGTACACATCAGTAACATGTATATCAAATATACCTTTGTTCACTTTGCCATCCTTCTTATCCGCCAAATACTTGGGGCAGTTCTGCTTCCAGTGACCAGTCCCTTTGCAGTAGAAGCACTCAGTTTCAGGCTTGGGTCCAGACTTGGGCTTCTTCCTGGGAGTGACAACTTGCTTGCCATTCTTCTTGAAGTTCCCCTTCTTTCCCTTGCCCTTTTTCTTGAAACTAGTGGTCTTGTTAACCATCAACACTTGATTCTCTTTCTTGATTTCTACCTCCGCAGCTTTGAGCATAGCGAAGAGCTCGGGAATTGTCTTATTCATCCCTTGCATATTATAGTTCATCACGAAGCCTTTGTAGCTTGGTGGCAGTGATTGAAGAACTCTGTCAATAACACTATCATCCGGAAGATTAACTCCCAGCTGAGTCAAGTGGTTATGATACCCAGACATTCTGAGTATGTATTCACTGACAGAACTATTCTCCTCCATCTTGCAGCTATAGAACTTGTTGGAGACTTCATATCTCTCAACTCGGGCATTTGCTTGAAATATTAATTTTAATTCTTGGAACATCTCATATGCTCCATGACGTTCAGAACATCTTTGAAGTCCTGATTCTAAGCCGTAGAGCATGGTACACTGAACTATAGAGTAGTCATCAGACCGCATTTGCCAGACGTTCAAAGCTTCTACATTAGCACGAGGGGGCTTGTCACCTAGCGGTGCATCAAGGACATAATTCTTCTGTGCAGCAATGAGGATAATCCTCAAGTTACGGACCCAGTCCGTGTAGTTGCTACCATCATCTTTCAACTTAGCTTTCTCTAGGAACGCATTAAAATTCAAAGGAACGGTAGCACGGGCCATTGATCTACAACATAGATACGCAAAAACTATCAGGACTAAGTTCATGATAAATTAAGTTCAATTAATCATATTACTTAAGAACTCCCACTTAGATAGACATCCCTCGAGTCATCTTAATGATCACGTGATCCAAATCAACTAAACCATGTCCGATCATCACTGAGATGGAGTAGTTTTCAATGGTGAACATCTCTATGTTGATCATATCTACTATATTATTCACGTTCGACCTTTCGGTCTCCAGTGTTCCGAGGCCATGTCTATACATGCTAGGCTCATCAAGTTTAACCCAAGTATTCCGCACGTGCAAAATTGTCTTGCACCCATTGTATGTGAACGCAGAGCTTATCACACCCGATCATCACGTGGTGTCTCGGCACGACGAACTGTCGCAACGGTGCATACTCAGGGAGAACACTTATACCTTGAAATTTTAGTGAGGGATCATCTTATAATGCTACCGCCGTACTAAGCAAAATAAGATGCATAAAAGATAAACATCACATGCAATCAAAAATATGTGACATGATATGGCCATCATCATCTTGTGCCTTTGATCTCCATCTCCAAAGCACCGTCATGATCTCCATCGTCACCGGCATGACACCTTGATCTTCATCGTAGCATCGTTGTCATCTCACCAACTATTGCTTCTACAACTATCGCTAACGCATAGTGATAAAGTAAAGCAATTACATGGCGATTGCATTTCATACAATAAAGCGACAACCATAAGGCTCCTGCCAGTTGCCGATAACTTTTACAAAACATGATCATCTCATACAATAACGTATATCACATCATGTCTTGACCATATCACATCACAACATGCCCTACAAAAACAAGTTAGACGTCCTCTACTTTGTTGTTGCAAGTTTTACGTGGCTGCTACGGGTTTCTAGTAAGAACCGTTCTTACCTACGCATCAAAACCACAACGATGTTTCGTCAAGTTTGCTGTTTTAACCTTCAACAAGGACCGGCCGTAGTCAAATTCGATTCAACTAAAGTTGGAGAAACAGACACCCGCCAGCCACCTTTATGCAAAACAAGTTGCAGTTCTGTCGGTGGAACCGGTCTCATGAACGTGGTCATGTAAGGTTGGTCCGGGCCGCTTCATCCAACAATACCGCCGAATCAAAATAAGACGTTGGTGGTAAGCAGTATGACTATCATCGCCCACAACTCTTTATGTTCTACTCGTGCATATCATCTATGCATAGACCTGGCTCGGATGCCACTGTTGGGGAACGTAGCATGCAATTTCAAAAAAAATTCTACGCTCACGCAAGATCTATCTAGGAGATGCATAGCAACGAGAGGGGGAGAGTGTGTCCACGTACCCTCGTAGACCGAAAGCGGAAGCGTTAGCTTAACGCGGTTGATGTAGTCGAACGTCTTCTCGATTCAACCGATCAAGCACCGAACGTACGGCACCTCCGAGTTCTGCACACGTTCAGCTCAATGACGTCCCTCGAACTCTTGATCCAGCAAAGTGTCGAGGGAGCGTTACGTTAGCACGACGGCGTGGTGACGGTGATGGTGAAGTGATCCACGCAGGGCTTCGCCTAAGCACTACGACAATATGACTGGATGAGTAAACGGTGGAGGGGGGCGCCGCACACGGCTAAGAACAATTGGTGTGTCTTAGAGGTGCCCCCCACCCCCGTATATAAAGGAGGGAGAGGGGAGGAGGCCGGCCCTAGGCGCGCCCCAAGTAGGAGGAGTCCTACTTGGGCTCCTAGTAGGATTCGGCCCCCCCTTCCTTTTACCGGAGGAGGAAAGGGGGAAGGAGAGAGAGAGAGGGAGAAGGAAAGGGGAGCGCCGCCCCCTCCCCTAGTCCAATTCGGACTCCCCATGGGGGGGGGCGGCCACCCCTTGTGGGTTGCCTAGCCTCCCTACTATGGCCCATAAGGCCCATATCTTTCCCCCGGGGGTTCCGGTAACCCCCCCCCCCCCCCCCCCCCCCCCGTACTCCGATACGTACCCGATACATTCCGAAACACTTCCGGTGTCCGAATACTATCGTCCAATATATCAATATTTACCTCCCGAATATTTCGAGAGTCCTCGTCATGTCCGTGATCTCATCCGGGACTCCGAACAACATTCGATCACCAAAATACATAACTCATAATACAAATCGTCATCGAACGTTAAGTGTGCGGACCCTACGGGTTCGAGAACTATGTAGACATGACGGAGACATATCTCTAGTCAATAACCAATAGCTGAACCTGGATGCTCATATTGGTTCCTACGTATTCTATGAAGATCTTTATCGGTCAAACCGCAATGACAACATACGTCATTCCCTTTGTCATCGGTATGTTACTTGCCCGAGATTCGATCGTCGGTATCTCCATACCTAGTTCAATCTCGTTACTGGCAAGTCTCTTTACTCGTTCTGTAATGCATCATCCCGTAACTAACTCATCAGTCACATTGCTTGCAAGGCTTATCATGATGTACATTACCGAGAGGGCCCAGAGATACCTCTCCGATATTCGGAGTGACAAATCCTAATCTCGATCTATGCCAACCCAACAAACACCTTCGAAGACACCTGTAGAGCATCTTTATAATCACCCAGTTACGTTGTGACGTTTGATAGCACACAAGGTGTTCTTCTGGTATTCGGGAGATGCATAATCTCATAGTCAAAGGAATATGTATAAGTCATGAAGAAAGCAATAGCAATAAAACTTAACGATCATTATGCTAAGCTAACGGATGGGTCTTGTCCATCACATCATTCTCTTAATGATGTGATCCCGTTCATCAAACGACAACACATGTCTATGGTTAGGAAACTTAACCATCTTTGATCAACGAGCTAGTCTAGTAGAGGCTTACTAGGGACTCGGAGTTTTGTCTATGTATTCACACATGTATCAAGTTTCCGGTTAATACAATTCTAGCATGAATAATAAACATTTATCATGATATAAGGAGATATAAATAACAACTTTATTATTGCCTCTAGGGCATATTTCCTTCACTTGCTGCCCCGGCGGCCAATAGCGCCGAGCTGCTTCTTCCTTCATTCCCTGCTACGTGCACACCGTCTTACTAGACATGGCCACGCTTCTAGCCAGTCACGGGGATGGGGTGGAGCGGGAGGTGGGGATGCAGCTTTGGATAATTCCCTGGTCGGCTCCTACCGACCGTGACGGCGCCGCCACCCGAGGGTGCCGTTTTTCTTCCTGGAGACGTCGTTTGGGTTTGCACTACTTTTTCCCACCGCACGGTCTCCCGGGTGAAATTCCTAGGGTGGCGATGGCGCTCATGGCGTCATGTCCTTCTTGAAGGTGTCACCATGAGAGCTATATGGTGGTGGGCACCGCTTGGTTTCGTGGGTAGTTGCAGATGGCGTGCCCCTCTTCCTCCAGGGGGCATATGTTCCGAGGGAAACCCTAGATCCGGGTCTCCCGGATCGGATCATGACGAAGACTGTGGCGCCGCTCTCCTTCCTGGGGGCATCGTTTTGGAGCAGAGGTTCACTGGAGGGGCCGACAGGTTGAGTGGTGTTGCTTCGACAACATTGGAGACGGTGGGTCACGGCTGCATGGAGTAGTCAAGTCTCAGCATTGGACGTAGTTTGATGGACGCACGCAGGCTGGTGGCGCTGTCTGGCGTCACGTTGACGTTGACGACAGATGTGACCTGCAAGATCTACGCAATGTTTCCTCCTGAAGACAGGTTGGCGGAAGATGGCGGCGGCGGATCCTAGAGCGTGCGCATGCGGTGCGCGTTGTGTGACGCCTAGACCAGCTAGTACTCTCAACTTGCCATGTGGGCGACTTTTGAGGCCACCGGATTAGATGGTGTCTGTTGATGCTTACAGGGCACATCTTTATACTTGTAGGTGTAGCGATTTTGTTCGCCTAGAAGGTGGCTTTGGGTTGATCTGTGTATTCATTTTGTCAGGCTTTGTTAAATAATTAATAAAGATGATTGCATGCATCATTTTTATGCAGAGGCCGGGGATAATCCTCCGTTTCGAAGAAAAAAACGAGATGGGAAAGATTGAACAAGAAGGTACAGAAGTCAGTTGTAAATAAAAACAGACTCAAGTGCATGTTTTCCAAGCTGGTTTAGTTCATTTGAATAAGTTCATTTCTCAAAACCGCCGCAAGGAGTTTTTTACCCGTCGGTTTCTCAAAACCTACACAAGGATGCCATCTCCCAGTATAAATTACACATCAAATGCTCATCGATGTACACATATCATCACATTCATCGCTTCGCGAAGTCTTTGAGTAATATCATTGTAGTTTGTTTCTAGGAAATGGAGACGCACTAGAAGATCCAACACCTCAAAGTACCTGGTTCTGTGCCTTGCTCAAAATTACTTCTTAATGTTTTAACCATTAAGCAATTAATAGTACCATACCATAACTAAATCGCAATATTTTAAACAGTAAGCAAATAAAATTGTATTTACAAAAAACCAGAATTTAGAAAATAAAAAAAATTGGACACAAAACATAATTTACATCGATGGCGCATGTCGCATCTAACACCCAACACATATGTAGCCACTAAAAGTGAATACATAACAAGGCATATTATTAACCAAATAGAAGAGGACATGCACAGATTAGCTAGGACAAATAAATGCATGAACAAATGGGCCACGGTAATTACATGTATAGATACGCTAGGGCATAAATACATAGACCGACCATAAGAGAGTGGAAGGTGGCTTAGTGGACAAGCACCTGATAGTCTCAGCCAAATACAATCTTATCACATCACATACAAATGGCATAAAAGCGGGCACCGAGAAAATATACCTTCACCATTGGGTGCAACCGGCGGTGAGGTTGGGGTCCGGTGGGTCGGGCACGTCTCCGGAATTCACAGACTCCTCCTTCTCACGTGTCATGGTGAAAATGGCGTTGATGCTTGTTGTGGACTCATCGAGGCATGGTGGAGGGCTAGGTGCCTGGATCAAAGCACTACTTAAATCTAGACGACGGTGATGGTGTCACATGGAGGTAGACCGATGGTACCGAGCTGCCTTATCCCTCGTGCCATCCTCCCATCCTTAGCATCGCCTTCGGTGTCGTCCTTTGACCCAGCACCACCATCACCTCTTGTGCTGTCCGCTAGAAGTTAGGGTTTCGTGCGATGTGCCTGGGAGAGAGAGAGAGAGAGTAATTACCGGGGAGAAATAATGGATTGAAATGTCATCTCCGACGGTTTTGGCATTAAACCGGTACATGTTGACGCGATAATACTTGTAGTTCAACATGAAAAGCGTTTGAGATATGGAAGTATATTTCTAGCGCACCAGACAAGGATTGTCTGATATACAGACGTTGCACCTCAGATGGTTCAGAAAACAACCCATAAGAGATGGAGGCCCATTAAAGGTGTATTAATCATTGTGCCTCGGAATATACTGCCGTCCGGATGGACAATTTAAAAGAACTCCGAGAGATCATATCAAATTTACGCAATTAATTCACCGAGACTCATTCCTAGCAGTTTTTCTTGCCACACCGACCGAGATGGATGGACTATTCACATGGTACGTCCGGTCTCCCGGAGATGTGCCGTAGTACATGGCATATTCCACCGTACTGTGTGTTCCTTAGTGAAACTGCTTAATGTGACCTGTTTTTGGCAAACCACTTGGGAGTAGGAAGTTAGTTTCGGTCACTTCTTTGCTTACAATCCCCAGAAATTACATCCAATGAACACATGCACTTTTTAACTACGTACACATTATTACTATCTAGCCCCTTCAATGTTTTTTTTTTTTTTTTTTTTGCGGGTTAGCCCCTTCAATGTTAAACGTTCAATTTTCTAAAGTTTGAGGAGTACTCTATATTGACTCACAGAACCGTGTGCTGGTCTCCAGAAAGAGACAAAAACGGATTCCAGAGTATGAACAAAGCATCTTCACTAGATCTTAGGTAACGACTGCTTATTTTAGTTCAACAACAACCTAGTCAGTCAGTCTCATATGATGACCGTGCTGGTATTCATACTAGCTAGTACAACACCAAAACTATTGTCATTACTTCACATCTTGGCAAGCGCGTATTATTTGTTTTGACTGGGTAGTCTGCAACGACTGGATCCCCCAAGTCGTTTTTGCTCCCAAAGGAAATAATAATATATCCTTGTATTCCCATAAGGATAAATACACTCATGGTTCAACATGTCCTTTTGCAATAGAAGATACCCACAGGTTATGTGGAAATGCCGGTGGGGTATCTTCTATTACCCCACAGGTTACGTGGAAATGCACCCTAAAAAAAGGTTATGTGGAAATGCTTAGCTATTTAAGAACACATTTTGTAAAGGAATGTATAGAGAATTATTTGAACTAATTATTCAATGTCAGCAATAAAATGCATTAATGAGAAAGCACATGTATGTCGTAAAATCTTGAAATGGGCCACATCCACATTATATTGCCAAACGCTTGAAAAAATTTATTCGTGCTTTTCGACTGATAAACTATATATAGCCGGTTGTAGTAACTCATCACTACTGACTTCAAATTCCAAAGCCATAATCCTGCAATACTTTCACCGGAAATTCCACAGGGAAGGATTTTGTAAGGTAGTGGTTAAAATGAGTTTGTTGCAGGCGAGCTTTGTTCTTTTTGAGTTAATTATTTCGTTATTTTTCCACAGACTTTGTTTTTTAGTACTAGAGTAAACAGGCTTTCTCCAGTGGGGGATAACATTCAGAGAGCATTAGATCCCTTAATCTAGCAGGGACGGTACCGATCTGAAAAGGGTCTCCTGCAGTTCTGGCTTCAGCTGCAAGTTCATGGGCAAGAGAATTCCTTCCCCTGCCGATGTGGTTCACCTGGTGTCCTGCAAAACCTGCGATTACAGCTTTGATGTCCATGATCAGACCATAACACGAGGACAGATTTGGCGCTCCCTCACGAAGATCATCTGCTAATGATTTGCAATCAATTTCCACTGCGACGTGACCATTGTACAAACTCGCCAAGGCTTGCAGGCCAAAGAACAGCGCATGTCCCTCTGCTTCCTGCGCACTGGCAGTGGGTGGAAGAGTTCTGCCCGACGACAGGAAGACACGCCCCATGTGATCACGCGCCACTACACCTCCCCCAGCCCTGTTCAGTGTCAGGCATGAAGGATGCGTCTGCATTTAATTTAGCAACACCAGCCTCCGGAGCAATCCACTTCATGCGCAAACTAGCATGGTCACCTGAATTTTGTTTGCAGAGTGGCGCACTAGCTTTACCAGTGCTTGTTGGTTCAAATAGCGCCACAAATTTCCACTCACTCTCCAGGTTTGTCAGATACAGGGCAGATGACAAGATTGACTCCTTGCCGCAACGCTCTGCTTTTAGTGGATTGGATCACTGCATGATACTCATCTTCGTCACCACTTCCGCAGATCTCGCATGTAGCATCTTTACTGATTGTTCGCCTATGCTTATTCTTTTTGGTGGCAAGCGAGTTAGTAGCAAGTAGCAACCCTCCATCCAAATATTCTAACCTTCGGAGGCGCATCAGCTTTCCAAATAAGGTCCCATATGCTACTTTTTAGGGTGAACCATAGCTGCCACCAACTCATGTTTACTATACAGTAATGATGTTAGCACAATTTTTTTTTTCTATATGAAACATGTCTTTTTTGCAAGGATATATTACAAACGCATGCTCCTCTCTTTATCGAAAAGCAGTAACCGAGATGTGCAATCATCCCATATGGCTAAAAAATTCAGTTAGCAGATAACAAATGGATGTCTTAGTGGAACTCCATTTTTTCGATAAACTCTTACTGGAACTGTTTTTTCCCGATAAACTCTTGGTGGAACTGTTTAAGAGGGTCTATTCAGACTATTCTCAACTGTTTCAACACACAATTCAAGCTAAAGAAGTTGTCTCGATATTAGTGCTACAATCCCAAGAGAGAAATTTTAGGATGGACCAAGTTGTTTGGACCATCTGTCCATTTTGATCCAAGGGCCTAGATAAAGTATGGTGAAGTATTATAAATGGCTTTCTACACCATGATTATTAGCAACTGGGTAACAAATATCAGAAAGTATATTGATGTATTATCATTCATATATGGAAGCATATTGCTATATATGAATACACCAAGATAGTAGGAATGATCGCAAATCTCTCCAACTTAAAAAAAGTACATAAGGTTCCCCCTTATCTTTTCTTTCATCCTCCCTTCCCATGCGATCTTTGTTTTCACTTTTGTCATCATGAGTTTTCCTAAATAGCCACACATTTTATTGGTTTATCAAATAAAGCCCATGTTTTCTTTTGTAAGTCAATAAGTATTGGTTCAATTGGTAGGTAAAGTACATTTCTAGTGTGTAATCACATTGATAATAAAATCACACGTAAATCACATCGATTCTGTATAAAATATTTAGGCCCCCATCGCAATGTGCGGCAATTATCTACGAAGTTATAAATATTTTACTGTGTCAATGAGTGATACAATTCTTGTAAACAAACTATCACGAAAACATTTTTCTTAGTACATGACGAAGTTTTGCTGCAGAATAATATTGCATAACTATACCAACATATATATACTTTTTAATTATTTATAGTAATTAAGGAACCATGGTAGCCAATGCAAACATATCATATAATTGTCCTTTTTGCAAAAAAAACATATAGTTGTCCATAATGGATATGTCCTACATTGCCTAAATGTAGACCATTAAAAAGAATTCGAACCATGCAGGAGAGCTGCATGTGTTGCATTAAGAACGAAGAGAAAATGGCCGATACATTATGACAAAGTATCACAAAAACAATGACACAAACACTAATCTAAAGAAGGCCAAGCGGCAGTACTATGACCGAACTACCAGGAACCTAGCGACCCAAACAAGGACCTAGCCACCAAAAATGTTGTACCACTCCAAATAACAAATCTATATTACAGAGAGATACTACCAGAATTACCTAAAGCCCATACTTTTGCACAGGTCTTGATTTGATCTGGGATTTGCTTTGTTATGAAAAACTCTACCGGTTCCTTTCCCTACAGATGCTCCAGGTATGCCTAACGAATGTAGGGTTTTCCTCCTTCCACTATGGGGCCGAGCACCACCATCTAGCAAAGGGGGTATCAAAGGGTGGCATCACCTCTTGTAAATTGGCCCATTGCAAAGCGAAGCACCACATAATGTTAATGACCATGCCTACCATGAACAAGTGACAAACATCCTCCACAGCTACAATGCAAAAAAGTACATCTCTCGTTCTGGGTGAGATCGCTTTTATCCCACCTGCCAACTTTCCAAACGTGACCACAAACGGCCAACAATTGAAAATTTAAAGCATAATCTTAGAACATGTAATTTCTGTCCTTTTGGAGATTGTAGTTCCGAGAGGAGTCACCAACTACAATAGGTTATAATACACATGCTACATAACCTGGCACAACTTGTTATGGGAATCAGCGGTACAGATTTATTCAGGTCTCTTAGCTCCTAGGTGGTGAGTTGGACCAGGCAAATTTCTCCAACGAAAGAGGCACTTTCTCCAGAAAAGTTAACTTTCGGTGTCATAAGAAGACATTTGACAAGTTGATAGTCTCAACTGAACCATATGTCCACACTACATCCACTTGACAGTTTCTGTTTTCTTTGTTGATACTACGAAGAATATATTAGGCAGCTGGATCAGCCCTTCAATATTAAGAAGGCAATTTTATAACTTGGGAATTACTATAGATTCACCAATAAAGTCTTGTTGGTATTCATGTAGAGACAAAAGCAGATACAAGAGTCAGAAGCAAGAATCTTCACCAAGGTGTGGTACAACTACTCACTTTAGTAGGGCCATGACTTAGCCAGTCAGACGCATATGATGACCGTGTCGTTATTCAGTTTATTCACACTTGTACTATAGTACAACACCTATAAATTTCTAGCACATGCACACCACGACTTACCTACTTAGTCACATCTGATAACTGTCTTGTTATTCAGTTTATTCACAGTAGTAATGTAGTACAGCACCCCAACTACAACCTTCTAGCAGATGCAAGCCCTCCACATTCCATTTTCCGACACATGCATAGCCTCCATGTCATCTAGACATGCAAGCCTTCCACATCATCAAATTTTACTTCCTATTTTTTTCAGCAGTGAATCATTTCTCTGAACGTAGAAGGCCATGAGCTACTATCACCCTCTATATATACAGTGAGAATGTGGAGTGTATTATTCTCGTATATTTTTATATTATTTTTGATAAATTTATAACTACCTCCACATATAGCACATGCAAACCCTTCACATGATCAATATTTTTATTTTCTGGCAATAAAAGATATCACCAAAGCTAGAAGGACACGAATCTGGAGGGTATTGTTCATATATTCTATATGTTTATTTTTGATAAATGTATATTTGCTGTAATGTGGGGTACTGTCTAGTTTCTTATAGAGAAATGACCTTTCGGCACCGTAAGAAGGCACTGTACACTTAGTTGGCAATCTCAATGGAACCACTTGACAGTTCAGTTTTGTTAGTTAATAGTACTAGACTATATATATTTATTGACTGGCAAAGTCATGCTTGCATTCATGTAGAAACAAAAACAGATATGAAAGTCTGAAGCAAGAATCTTCACCAAGGAGAGGAACAACTACTCACTTTAGTATGACGACTCAGCCAGTCAGTCCACTATAATGACCGAGTTGTTATTCAGTTCATTCACAACTCCAACCTTTGACAATTAAGTACCATTCATAACTGAGATCCGAGTGCTGTTATTCGTGTGGCAAAAACAGATATAAAAGTCAGCTTGTAGTAAGTCAGTCAGTCACATATAATAACTTTTTATGTTATTCACACAGCACACCATAACTAGTCTTTCGAAGTACTATCCCATGACTGACACAGGACCATGCTGATATATATTCATGGAGAGAGAAAAACGGATATTAAAGCCATCCAAAAAGAATCTTAACCATAATCTTCACGCAGAAAAAATGGTTTGAGGACAACTTAACCAGTTAGTCAGATATGATAACTACGCTGTGTTGTTCACACTAACACGTCACCGAAACTAGACTTTGGGACCATATGCAGTTAACAAACGGGTATGCTATTATTCTACTATGATTGGATACTGTGCAATGGCAGGATTCCCGCAAGCCTCTATCGCTCCGCCTACTTAAAAACGATGGGCAGCTATTGACAAACAAAATAAGATTGTCAAGTACAGAAGTTGATGTCTATGATAAAACTAATGTCAAACAAAGTGCAGGTTCCTTGTACATGCGCTGAGCGAAACATTTGTATTAATAAGGACCATTGTACGAGTCAAAATCTAACCAATTCTTCTGGAAAAGAGATAGTGGCCTTCAATAGATGCAAATTATATTTTTGATAGTGGCTTTATATACAAAAATGGGGGGAGCACCATTTTTTATGTATTTGTTGACTAACTAAATCTAGTTTGTCCACCGATACAAATTTCTGCACCAAGCATATTCTTCAGCACACACGCGGATCACATGACAAGGAGCGCAAATGCTCACTTTTATTTACAAATTTACTTGTGTATACTCTGACGAGGGACATGGTACATGTTCGTTCTAAACTTACTTTTTTTTGCTAGTGCTCAAAAATTTTGTTGACAGAGATTGTGGACAAACTCTAAGGGAAGTAATTGGTAAACCAAATATTAATTTAATGCCAGAAAATAATAATTATAAGATTAGTTGGTGTGTATATCTTGATGCTCAAGTTATTTCGATAGCTACTAGCGAAGAGCTATTAGTTGATACTCCCTCCATCCATAATTTTTTTGAGTCCTTTAACAAGTCAATTTTAGAAACAATATTTGGCTAAGCTTATGAAAAATAAGTCCACTAACCAAATAAATATAATAGGTGTACATCTATCTATAGTCTATCTATCTATCTATCTATAGTCTATCTATCTATAGCTATACTAATTAGGCACTCCCTAGAAATTCCTACATTAATCAGAAAATTAGAACCGTTCATCTGGTGGGACCGAATTATTACGGTTCAGATTAATCAATAGATAACAAAAAAATATATAAAGAGTCCACATCATATAAGACTCATCACATCACGTCTCATCATTTTTTTTATCATGGATCTAAAACGATTGAGCTCACATTAAATAGATTCCATAACATGCACGCCTCATTACATCATTTGTTTTTTTTCTTTTTTGATCAAGGATCTAAAACGATTGAGCTCAGATTAAATGGATTCCATAACATGCACGCCTCATTAGTCAATAGAAAATAACAAAAATAAAGAGTCCACATGATATAAGCCTCATCACATCATGTCTCAGCATGTTTTTTTTATCAAGGATCAAAACCGATCGATCTCAGATTAAAAAGTGTCCATAACATGTACGCCTCATCCCATCATGTAGGCCTCATCCTTTTTTTTTTTTTTTTTTTTGATCATGGAACCAAAACTATCAAGCACAATTAATAAATCTAAAACAAGTAAAAAAATAGACAAAAGTTCGGGAAAAAAAAAACTAGGCGAAAAACAATCCAGTCTGCATGTACACCCTAGCACATATAGCGTCCACAAAAGAAAAACTGCCCTAGCACATCCTTGCCCATGCTGCTGTGCCATGCTGCCGCCACTGTTTTGCCGGCGTTCCCTCGGTCGGCGTCTCAGGTCTTTGATTTGTTGTGCGTCTCAGCTGTGAGTTTTGCTGCCCCTTGCACATCCTTTTTGTCGGAGTAATTAGGTCCAGCCCCTCCATGAACGCCTCCATGGATGAGGGTTTGACGTTGGAGGCTATGTTCTGATATGAGGAGCAACTCCTCCATGCTCTCACAATAGAACTGCCAGCTGATTGGTCTATGCAGCACGGACGGTGCCCTATCCTAGGTTTGATCCAACTCGGCCCTAGCTTGACCTCAGCACGTGCGGATTACATCCGTGGCTCCAATCATATGCATTTCTCACAAAAGAAAGTATATGGAAGTATATGTCTATTGCTACATAGGCTACATCAGGTACAAGTTCATCACGGCGTACGTGCTGGAGCAAGGAGGCAAAAGAAAGTATGCCTTCTCATCATGACCACCCTACTCTCGATCACCATCTCTACTACAAGATGCCTATAAATCCATACATTATATGTACTCCCTCCGTTCCTAAATATAAGTCTTTCTAGAGATTTCAATACGCACTACCTATGGATGTATATAGACGTATTTTAGAGTATAGATTCACTCATTTTGCTCCGCATGTACTCCATATTAGGATCTCAACAAACACTTATATTTAGGAATAGAGGGAATAATTAGTAAGGTCCTCCTTCTCCACAACAAAAAATGAATAAAATGGATATTTGAAGTTTCTATTTTTTTCTAATACCTAACTTTTATCACTACTTTTTGTATGAACATAAATCATAAAAAAATTAAAAAAATCTGGAATATTTTTCAAGGCAATTTATCTAATAAAAAATTCACCATTGAATTAATCTAAATATTTTTGTGACTGTTGTGAAATTTAAGCATTACGCTTCCTAAAACATCCTCCACTTTAGAACAAATCAAGTTGTTAATTTGTGCCTCCTTTGCAAAAGATAAAATTATGTGCTATCCAGTTAAAATTATCATTGATTTGTAACAAGAATATATCAACACAAATTATGCAGAGACAAATTTGGCCGGTTCATATGGTCCAAGGTCATCAATTGAGAATCTATGAACTTAAGATTCACACAACTTAAGCTTATCCATGTTAAATAATAAGGCTATGATGTACGGTATTATCATGCCTAACTAATGTGGTGCTCATCCATTACAGGAAGGGTAGAAAAAATGATTTTTAGTCTAATTCGGAATCATCCTTCTCTTCTAAATATATTTGATGCAAATTATGCAAATAATACAAATATCGATAACTAGCCCGTGCAAACGCATGGGTCGACGACTAGTATTTCTAATTGATCTATTAATTCTCAGTTAGTAATGTGGGTGTCGATATTTTATCTAAAAATAAAGTCAAACTTAAGGAAGTTTTAATTTAGACATATATTAAAATAATTATTTCTTGGGAAGAAGGGAGTACATGCATTCTGATTATGCATATGGAAAAGAGTCAAAAGTTTCAAACATGCAGACGTGGTGGATGAAGATTCTCAGTCATTCATTTTTTTTTTCCCAAAATGGAGGTGTCATAACCCTAGGCCTATGCATCAACTGAAATATATAGTAAATTTATTAGTTCATTAATCATTGCTACACATATATTGTAAATTTCAAGCAACCACCTTTCAAAGGGCTATGCAATACATATCGCATATTGCTGACACGCCATGAACGCTGGTCAATTCCCGAGTGATCATCTCAGAACAAATGGCACACAGTAGTCATTGAATCTCTGAGTTCTACTTGCATGCGCCGTGCTATCGAGCCAATACGGATCCAATCAGACAACATATAGATACCGTGCAAATGTTCAGTATTTTCCTTGTTATAACGATATCATTTTGACAGTTCTAGATAGACAAAATATATAGCATGTAACAGCAAAAAAAGAAAAATATATATATATATATAGAACGCACTCCTGTTAGAATAAATGACTATGCCTAATCAACCATGTTAACCACCTTCCATTAAAATATTACATGGCTGTGGATTATTAAACGCCACGAAGATAACCCGCCGCATCAAGCAGGCAAACAACACAAGATGAGCAAACGATATGTGAGTAAGCATTTCTTGGCAATTAATACCCCGAAGACAGATCGGGCTCCCCTCCCCTCTCGCGGCGCTCCCGCAAGCGCCCCGAGGGGAACCCTAAATTGCCGCCTCCTCCCCCTCCTCTGCCCACCTCCCTCGCCGCCGCCCGGAGGGTTCGCCGGGCGAAGCCCGGCCGGCTAGGGCGGCTGCGGGGCCTTCCTCTTCCCTCCGCCCGTGGTCCATGGCCGGCGTGGGACGGCTACGTGTGCGGTGGCTGGCGGCACGGCGGCACTCCGTTGGGATGGTGTCGGAGGCCCAGGTGGCGGCACAGCGGTGACCTGGTGGGCGTTTGCGGCGTGGCGGCTGCGGTTAGGGCCAGATCGGGCGGTGGCGGGCCGGCGGATCCCCGGCCAGATCTTCGGATTTGGTCTCCGGCGGCGGCGGGTTGTAACATCCCCAGCCTCTCACCACAGTGATCACCTCTTAATCATGCCTAGTCATCATCATTATGCCATAAGAAAATATTCAACTTCAAATTCCAATTCCAAATGCAAGTCAAATATTTATTTCTTCAAATGGCAAAACTAAAATGTCCATAATGTTGCAAATAATTCCAAGTCAAAGATAAAATTGAAACCAACATTTTTGGAAATCCCAACTTGCCCCTGGGGATTAATTCAGAGCTTTTCCAGCAATTTTAATTGCCAAATCAGTTGTGAAAAATAAAAAATGAATTTCAATGACTCCCAAAATAATTGTGGCACTGCCTAAAATTTTGTTGGATTTATTGGTCTAGTCCCATATTTTTTTTCAACACTGATTGGATGCCCAATTAATTCTTTCTCTCTCTCTGTTATTTAAATAAAAAGAAAACAGAAGAAAAATGAGAAGGGCGAGGCCTTACCTGGCAACTGGACCGAGCCGGCCCAGCCCAACTTACCTCCTCGCCTCGGTGTCGTCTTCCCTGTGGACGACCGCGCCGTGCCGGTCGCCGCGCGACACCGCGACGAGGGCAGGCAGCAAGAGGAGATAAGGACGGGGCCATCCATCCCCCTGCCTCCTCCGGTCATTCTTTCCCCACCCCCCCTCCACTCTCCTCGCTCGCTCCTTCCTTCTCCCCCTCGTCTCCTTCGTCACTGAACGCCGCCATCGCCGCATCCTTGCTCCGTCATGGCCACCGGCGCCCGTTTGCCTCTCCGACAAGTCCGGTGGACTCGCAGCGGTCTCCCTTTTCCTCTGGTGCTCTCAGGCGAGGCCGAGGAGTTGTGCAGCTGCCGTCCACCTTCGTTCCCCATCTCCGGCCGCCGTGGACGCCGTCGTCGAATTCGACCTCCCTCTGCGCTCCCGGTCACCGAGAGGCCACCGTGTGCCTGCGCTGTAAGCTCCGCTCCTTCTCCCCCTTCGCAGTGCGCTGCTGCATCGCCTCTAGCTAGCCGTACGCGTCGCCGACGCCATTTCCAGACTTTGCTCTGCCTCGGAGCTCGCCGTAGTCGACGTACTTGCTCACTTACCGAACCAAGGGCACGGGCGTGCTCCCGGTGAGTTCCTGCTTCGCCCGAGCTAGTTTGCGCGCGAGAAAACGCGCCGTAACCGTTTTCCCTCTCTGACCCGAAGCTCGCCGCCGCCGCACGTCGTCGCTGACGACGTTCCGGTCACCCCCGCGCCCGCGCGCTAAAGTAGATGGATGCGGCACTCGTAGCTCGTTCAAACAAGCCCAAAACCAACCGATTTGATGCACTGTGGAGGAAATCCGACGCTCGCATGAGTCGCGCCGTCGTGGACGGCCTCGCCGGCGCCTGTTCCGGCGACTCCGACGTGGCAACCGCGTGGGGCCCGCCTGTAGTCGCTGACCGGTGGGCCCCTGGACCCACTTTGACCCTGTTGATCGTGGTCAACGTGCTGACTGGGCGCAGCCCAGCCACAGACATGTGGGCCCCTCCTGCTAATTAATCTAATTAAACATTTTAATAAATAAAAACAAATTAGTTATACTAATGTCCCACTGACAGATGGGGCCCACTCCCTAATTAACCCTCCTAATTAGATTAACCCACTGTTAGTCTAAACAGAGATTGACATGTGGGTCCCACTGGACCCACATGTCAGGTTTGACTGGTCAGCCGTCCTGTTGACTTGTTGCTGTCAGCATTACCTCATGCTGACGTCATAATTCATTTTCTGTAAATAAATAAATTTCAGAAAATTCAAATAAACTTTAAAAATTCATAACTTTTAAACCGTAGCCCAGATCGAAAAAGTTAAAACATGAAACTTGCTCAGAACGACGAGACGAGTTTGATTGTGCTGTCTGTTTCCTTGTCGGAACCTCCTACGTAGAAGAACTCGTAACTCTGAGCCCGATTCCGGTAGATGAATAGTGCACACATACCGGTAAATAAATCCCGCGATAATTCTAAAAATAACTAAAATGACTTAGATGCATATTTAGGCAACCCTGCACTGCATCATAGCATAACCCGCACTGCGTTGCATCTGTTTGAATTATGTTTACCTGTTTCTTCCCCCTCTTCTCTCTCGATAGACCCCGACGTTGACGTAGCTCCCGAGGCAGACGCAGCTCCGGAGTACGACTACGTCCCAGACAACACCACTGACGACCTTGCCCTTGCCATCGAGCAGACAGGCAAGCACCCCCATTTTGAACATGCCTATATCGCCTATTCTCTTCTCTCTTATGCTTGCATTAGAACTGCTACTGCTACTGTTTCCTATATCTGCTGCATAGCCTGTTTATTGTAACCTGCCTTGCTACCTTGCTGGTTATCCTAGACTGTTTAGAATAGGTTGGGTAGAGACCCGGCAGAGACCCCACTTGATCCCGACTGCCCCGCTGGATATCAGAAGACCCGATCAACGGGATTGAAGACCAGACCCTGACACCGCACATCACTTCCCCCTTAGTTGCCGACACTACTGGGTTACCATCGAGTGCCGAGGGTGATACATCGTCAGCACTTCTGATGATAACCTTGTAGGTTAGTTAACCGATCGTGGTAAGTGAGGGTGATTCCTCCTACACCACCCCTGATACCGACGCTGTCGAGCATCACTTCAAGTGTGGACCTCGAGGGTGATTCCTCCTTCGTTCACCTTGATGATAACATCGAGTGGGATTCCGTCGAGGGTGATTCCTCAGGGTTCCCCTTGGTGTCAGACACACAGATACTTTGGATACTATGACTTGATACTGAAACATGATACTAAAGACGGGTCATCCCTGAGGGGTACCCACGCGAGCATATTGCGAAGTGATGTGGAATCGGGTGTACCTGGAGGGTACCCGAGAGTTGAACACAAGGCGTGGCCGGGCATTCCTAGCCCTTGCCGCAAGTCCTCGAGACGGGGCGATGGGGTCACATCGATCGTGAGTCTCTGCTCGTTTCCGCGCGATCCTAAACCACTAAACGGTTTGGATATTTGATCCGAGGGGCCTCTGGCCCGATAGCACTAACCATCACGTGGGCATAGTATGGGCGTTCTGCGTCGTATACTTCAGCCGGAGCTTAATGGACGTCAGCGACTGAGCGGCGCGCGCTGAATTGGACTGGGAACGCAACCGCACTTGTATAAGGGGTTGCTAGGTCTGCTTTCAGCCGCCCACGCAACATGCAGGAGTTCCCGGGGCGAAGGCCCAAGACCCCCGGGTGCATAGGTTTAGTCCGGCGTGCTGACCTCTCTGTTAGGTATTCGGTCGGGTTGCGGCGTGTTGCTTAGCCGAGGCCGGGCATGACCCAGAAAAGTGTGTCCGGCCGGAGTTAAGCGAGCGTGGTGGGTAAGTTGGTGCACCCCTGCAGGGAAGAAACTTCTATCGATAGCCTGTCCTACGGTAACGGACACTCAGAGTTGTATCCCGATCGGTACAACTAGAACATGACACTGAGATGATAACTGGATAGTACGGCTCTGGGATTGCTTTCTCGTAGGGACTCGAGAAAGGATCTCAGGTCGAGGTTGATGATTCTACTACTACTTTACATTATGTTAATCTGCACTCTTCTAATGCTGCAAGACTAATGAAGATGCTGAAGATGCTAGTCTTCGATAGGACTAGGCTTTTCCCCTCTATTCTGGCATTTCTGCAGCCCAGTCCACATATTCAGCCCTCTTTTGAATATGTTGCATATGTAGTGTAGATCCTTGCTTGCTGAGTACTTCGGATGAGTACTCATGTTTGCTTTACTTTCTTTTTCCCCCATATCCACTTGATGCCAGCAGACGACGGAGCCCCTGAGCCAGATGCCCCCATCGACGACCAGTACTACTACCCGTCCGGCGAGTACTACTACTACGAGGAGCCGACCGACGACCAGGAGTAGGATCGGAGGGTCCAGGGCAGGAGGCCTACGCCTTTCGATCGTAGTATTTTATTTTGCCCCACCTCTGTGAAGGCTTATCTCTGTTCTGTAATATATCTGTACCCAGATATCTGATGCTTCTGCTGACGCTTTTATGCCATCGAGCTATGTATTCGAGCCCTCGAGGCCCTGGCTTGTAATATAAAGCGTGTATGACTTTATTTATGTTTTAGAGTTGTGTTGTGATATCTTCAAGTGAGTCCTTAGGCTTGATCGTGTGCATTTGCGTGTATGATTAGTGCACGATTAAGCCGGGGTCGTCACAGGTTGGTATCAGAGCCGACTGCCTGTAGGAAGCCCCCTTTCCAACTCCTTGGCCGAAGTTGAGTCTAGTGGTCGAAAACTGTTTTACTAACTTGGCTGTGTGGCTTACGGGCCCACGTCGCCAACTGGGTGGTATTAGGATCTTTTATTCCTCATCTATACTCTGGGAACTCTGATCTCTCTTCTATTCGGGTTAAAGATTTTGCTAACACTGGCATTAGGATTTCGTAACCACTTCCTCCCGGAGAGCCCTTCACTACAGATGGTCGTTTGCCTCATCAGAAGATTCTGAAGATCCTCCTCGACGTTAACCCAGACCCTGTGCCACTGCTTTGCAGTTCCGGACCACCGACAAAACCCCGTGGATAACTAACCATCCTTGTTGTTTGTACCTTCTTACCCAGTTACTCCGTTATGTACAAGATACCCCGTAGTACTCATCGTTAATCCGGGAATTCTTTGAGCCTACTGCCGTGCAGCTTCTTTCGCACTGCGGATAATTCCTCACACTTATCGGGGATTCGTTCATCCCCAGATACTCACATGTCTCACAAAATTCTTTAAATTGCAATTCGATCTCCCGAAGATCCTCTGCAACCTAGTGCTCCCGAAAGTCTTGACTGTCTGCATTATGGTTAAATCCATATGTCTCGCAATATTCATTAGCATTCTTTGTCATTGTTGTTCCGAATCAATTGATTCAATATGAATGAGAATAGTCCCTATCATCCGTCGATTCTTAGAAATTTTCCTACCATCTCAGTCACCATTCCGAACATGAGATGGATCTCGGTCAATCAAGCATTGAATGATTGTCCGGTTAAGCTTGAACAATTTACTAGTCCCTCTTCTCAGGTGGACTAATTGCCACTCCTGGCTTTGGAAATCATTTTCCCTCTGAACGTTATACCTGGGTTATTCTAGCGTTTCCTTAAACCAATGTGCTTGCCTCCCGTCCTTTCTCGAAGGACTCTCATGTGTAATCAGTTGTTTGAACCCTACCTCGCTAATTTTTACGGATCACTTGATTCCTTTTATGGAAAATTATCTGACCGATTCTTTCCTATTCCCTGATTCATAACAGTACCTTCCCCGTTACAAATGCCGTTGGCACTGCAGCATCCTCTACTTTTTGCCATCCGCTTATCCACCCTGCTTGCATGACATGGAAGGGCAGTGCTTGCCTTCCCATAATGACCTGAGGCTGACCACTGACCAGGACATGTCACGTAACCATGGATGGAGATCTCTGCAAGATGAAGCACTTAACTTGTCCATCCAGTTATACTCAACTTAATCGTCTTCCGATCAGAACTTCTGCTCCTGACTCTTCGTTTGAACCATTACACCTTTGTACTTAAGCGTCGGATTATTCCGATGTTTCTATAATATGTTCCCCTTACCTGTTTCCTTCTTCTGGTTAAGTGTCGGTACTCACAATCACATCCTTTGTGGCCTGCCAGTTCCTTTGGTGGGTTATTATTTGATAGTGTCCTCCCTCTTCCATAACCTTGACAGTTCCCTCTCTGATACATGATGCCTTCGGTAAATTGTATCATCCGCTTTGGCTTCGACACTTTGCTTTCGAACTCATATCCCTTGCTTTGGTTGATGGTTGTATAGATTCGTAAAAATGTCCCGATGGGTTGTATCTATGCTTCTGCCATCTGCGAGAACCCAGAAACTTCTACGAGTCATACTCTTCTGGTGCTTCACCAGATAAATTCTCAGCACTACAATTTCTTCGAAAACGAGAAGTGAATGAAAGGTTGTGCATTGAAGAAGTGGGGGTCGACCTTGAACCTTTGTGCTCATGCCCATGGACCCGATGTAGGACTTATCATGGAAGCTGCTCGTAAAGATAACTATTTCCTTGGTATAAGTTCATCTTGTATCTATGAATTGATCATTTGCAATCGTGGTTCCGACCATATATTTCCTCCTTGATTCCATTTTCCCGGATAAGTTAAATACTTGTCTTCTGCAGATCATTTCCCACCGTCCAACCTCTACTCTGATTTACCTTCCGGTGTTGCCCCTAGTACTTGTTACTAGGAAGTTCAATGCTCCATCACCTCATTCCTAGACTGATCAGCTATATGCTTGTCGTGCTAAATTTTAACTGTGCTACCTGGTCCTTATTCCCGGAGCACAACTTTTCGACGATGAGCAAAGCTTACGTCGATCTTCCTCATCTTATCATTTCACCTCGGACAACAAGCTTGATTTCGAGCTTGTGCCGTATCCGTGGTTCCAATAACCTTTCGCTTCGGCATTCCTTTTGCTTGATGTCATCGCTGACCGATTACATCTTCTTGAAACCTCTCGACAAATGTGTCGTGATCCTCATCAACATTCCGAGCTCTTTCAGGATATCAAAGGAATTCATGGCTAGAAATACCATCTCTGCCCCTCGATGATTGTGATATCATCGATGACATCCTTGACTTTCTGCCAACACAGACCTGGTTGTGTTTGGTTAATTCTTACGATTCGAGATAATCCTGGAAGTGTCCCTTGCATCTCTTGTGATCTTTCGATCCAACCCCTACTTGAAACACCACATCCTTGCTGCCTCGAAGCATGACTGTGTTATTCCGAATATCAACTTGAACATTGAAAACACATTGCTAAAAATGTTTCTCGAACTATTATCCAAACACCGTTGTATGGGTAATATCATGATTCTTCCTTCGCCCCTCTATCTAAATGCTTTTGAACTTGCTGTTCCATTCTGTATATCATGCTCCGCTTTTCCATGGACAGGATATACTCCCAATTCTTGTGTGTAAACACATTTTCCTTTCCATTGTTTTGTTTAACCTTTCTTGTGTTCTATATAATGTAAGAAGAAACAATTCCCTGCTTATGAAAACTCCTCGGTCTACAACTCTATCAGTAAGACCCTGTTTCTATTGTTGATGACATTCCGGTAACCACCGATGGATGAGAACTTTGCCTATTGGTCCGCCTTGTTTTAACGAGCAGGAAAAACGGTTCTCTTCGTCCCTCGCCCTTGGTACCAGCGTTATGGCCAACATAACTGACAGGCCCTCCTCTGATATGCCTTGCTTACAGGATCGTGCAAGACGTCACCACCCTTCCTATTTTTTTTAGCCCACATGGTGGGCCCATAACCCACAGTTCCACAGGATCGGAACCTGACTCTCCTGTAACATCCTTGATTCTGAAGCATCCTTTGCCCTTGACATTGTGTGTTATCCCGAGCCACCCCTCGAGAGATGATCTACTCCCGATACCCTGAACCACTGTTCACACTTCGTTCAGGTATCGAACGAATATCCATTCGATTGATACTTCTCATTGTACCTTCATACCTTGCTCTCGATATTTTCTTTAGTTTCAACTCAAGAGATACTTCTGCCACATTCCCTGAGTTGTCCACCTGATAATCGACCCTATAAAGGTCAGTTCCCCCGAAGTTACCCTTTTCTTCCCCACTTAAATCTCGGGACAAGATTTCTTGTAGTGGAGGAGATTTGTAACATCCCCAGCCTCTCACCACAGTGATCACCTCTTAATCATGCCTAGTCATCATCATTATGCCATAAGAAAATATTCAACTTCAAATTCCAATTCCAAATGCAAGTCAAATATTTATTTCTTCAAATGGCAAAACTAAAATGTCCATAATGTTGCAAATAATTCCAAGTCAAAGATAAAATTGAAACCAACATTTTTGGAAATCCCAACTTGCCCCTGGGGATTAATTCAGAGCTTTTCCAGCAATTTTAATTGCCAAATCAGTTGTGAAAAATACAAAATGAATTTCAATGACTCCCAAAATAATTGTGGCACTGCCTAAAATTTTGTTGGATTTATTGGTCTAGTCCCATATTTTTTTTCCAACACTGATTGGATGCCCAATTAATTCTTTCTCTCTCTCTCTCTCTGTTATTTAAATAAAAAGAAAACAGAAGAAAATGGAGAAGGGCGAGGCCTTACCTGGCAACTGGACCGAGCCGGCCCAGCCCAACTTACCTCCTCGCCTCGGTGCCGTCTTCCCTGTGGACGACCGCGCTGCGCCGGTCGCCGCGCGACACCGCGACGAGGGCAGGCAGCGAGAGGAGATAAGGATGGGGCCATCCATCCCCCCTTCCTCCTCCGGTCATTCTTTCCCCCCCTCCACTCTCCTCGCTCGCTCCTTCCTTCTCCCCCTCGTCTCCTTCGTCACTGAACGCCGCCGTCGCCGCATCCTTGCTCCGTCATGGCCACCAGCGCCCGTTTGCCTCTCCGACAAGTCCAGTGGACTCGCCGCGGTCTCCCTCTTCCTCTGGTGCTCTCAGGCGAGGCCGAGGAGCTGTGCAGCTGCCGTCCAACTTCGTTCCCCATCTCCGGCAGCCGTGGACGCCGTCGTCGAATTCGACCTCCCTCTGCGCTCCCGGTCACCGAGAGGCCACCGTGTGCCTGCGCTGTAAGCTCCGCTCCTTCTCCCCCTTCGCAGCGCGCTGCTGCATCGCCTCTAGCTAGCCGTATGCGTCGCCGCCGCCATTTCCAGACTTTGCTCCGCCTCGGAGCTCGCCGTAGTCGACGTACTTGCTCACTGACCGAACCAAGGGCACGGGCGTGCTCCCGGTGAGCTCCTGCTTCGCCCGAGCTAATTTGCGCGCGAGAAAACGCGCCGTAACCGTTTTCCCTCTCTGACCCGAAGCTCGCCGCCGCCGCACGTCGTCGCCGACGACGTTCCGGTCAACCCCGCGCCCGCACGCTAGCGTAGATGGATGCGGCACTCGTAGCTCGTTCGAACAAGCCCAAAACCAACCGATTTGATGCACTGTGGAGGAAATCCGACGCTCGCCGGAGTCGCGCCGTCGTGGACGGCCTCGCCGGCGCCTATTCCGGCTACTCCGACGTGGCAACCGCGTGGGGCCCGCCCGTAGTCGCTGACCGGTGGGCCCCTGGACCCACTTTGACCCCGTTGACCGTGGTCAACGTGCTGACTGGGCACAGCCAAGCCACTGACATGTGGGCCCCTCCTGCTAATTAATCTAATTAAATGTTTTAATAAATAAAAACAAATTAGTTATACTAATGTCCCACTTACAGATGGGGCCCACTCCCTAATTAACCCTGCTAATTAGATTAACCCACTGTTAGTCTAAACAGAGACTGACATGTGGGTCCCACTGGACCCACATGTTAGGTTTGACTGGTCAGCCGTCCTGTTGACTTGCTGCTGTCAGCATTACCTCATGCTGACATCATAATTCATTTTCTGTAAATAAATAAATTCCAGAAAATTCAAATAAACTTTAAAAATTCATAACTTTTAAACTGTAGCCCAGATCGAAAAAGTTAAAACATGAAACTTGCTCAGAACGACGAGATAAGTCTGATCGTGCCGTCTGTTTCCTTGTCGGAACCTCCTACGTAGAAGAACTCGTAACTCCGAGCCCGATTCCGGTAGATGAATAGTGCACACATACCGGTAAATAAATCCCGCGATAATTCTAAAAATAACTAAAATGACTTAGATGCATATTTTGGCAACCCTGCACTGCATCATAGCATAGCCCGAACTGCGTTGCATCTGTTTGCATTATGTTTACCTGTTTCTTCCCCCTCTTCTCTCTCGATAGACCCCGACGTTGACGTAGCTCCCGAGGCAGACGCAGCTCCGGAGTACGACTACGTCCCCGACGACACCACTGACGACCTTGCCCTTGCCGTCGAGTAGACAGGCAAGCACCCCCATTTTGAACATGCCTATATCGCCTATTCTCTTCTCTCTTATGCTTGCATTAGAACTGCTACTGCTACTGTTTCCTATATCTGCTGCATAGCCTGTTTATTGTAACCTGCCTTGCTACCTTGCTGGTTATCCTAGACTGTTTAGAATAGGCTGGGTAGAGACCCGGCAGAGACCCCACTTGATCCCGACTGCCCCGCTGGATATCAGAAGACCCGATCAACGGGATTGAAGACCAGACCCTGACACTGCACATCACTTCCCCCTTAGTTGCCGACACTACTGGGTTACCGTCACTACTGGGTTACCGTCGAGTGCCGAGTGTGATACCTCGTGAGCACTTCTGATGATAACCTTGTAGGTTAGTTAACCGGTCGTGGTAAGCGAGGGTGATTCCTCCTACACCACCCCTGATACCGACGCTGTCGAGCATCACTTCAAGTGTGGACCTCGAGGGTGATTCCTCCTTCGTTCACCTTGATGATAACATCGAGTGGGATTCCGTCAAGGGTGATTCCTCAGGGTTCCCCTTGGTGTCAGACACACAGATACTTTGGATACTATGACTTGACACTGAAACATGATACTAAAGACGGGTCGGCCCTGAGGGGTACCCACGTGAGCATATTGTGAAGTGATGTGGAATCGGGTGTACCTAGAGGGTACCCGAGAGTTGAACACGAGGCGTGGCCGGGAATTCCTAGCCCTTGCCGCAAGTCCTCGAGACGGGGCGATGGGGTCACATCGATCGTGAGTCTCTGCTCGTTTCCGCGCGATCCTAAACCACTAAACGGTTTGGATATTTGATCCGAGGGGCCTCTGGCCCGATAGCACTAACCATCACGTGGGCATAGTATGGGCGTTCTGCGTCGTATACTTCAGCCGGAGCTTAATGGACGTCAGCGACTGAGCGACGCGCGCTGAATTGGACTGGAAACGCAACCGCACTTGTATAAGGGGTTGCTAGGTCTGCTTTCAGCCGCCCACGCAACATGCAGGAGTTCCCGGGGCGAAGGCCCAAGACCCCCGGATGCATAGGTTTAGTCCGGCGTGCTGATCTCTCTGTGAGGTATTCGGTCGGGTTGCGGCGTGTTGCTTAGCCGAGGCCGGGCATGACCCAGAAAAGTGTGTCCGGCCGGAGTTAAGCGAGCGTGGTGGGTAAGTTGGTGCACCCCTGCAGGGAAGAAACTTCTATCGATAGCCTGTCCTACGGTAACGGACACTCGGAGTTGTATCCCGATCGGTACAACTAGAACATGACACTGAGATGATAACTGGATAGTATGGCTCTGGGATTGCTTTCTCGTAGGGAGTCGAGAAAGGATCTCAGGTCGAGGTTGATGATTCTACTACTACTTTACATTATGTTAATCTGCACTCTTCTAATGCTGCAAGACTGATGAAGATGCTGAAGATGCTAGTCTTCGATAGGACTAGGCTTTTCCCCTCTATTCTGGCATTTCTGCAGCCCAGTCCACATATTCAGCCCTCTTTTGAATATGTTGCATATGTAGTGTAGATCCTTGCTTGCTGAGTACTTCAGATGAGTACTCATGTTTGCTTTACTTTCTTTTTCCCCCATATCCACTTGATGCCACCAGACGACGGAGCCCCTGAGCCAGATGCCCCCGTCGACGACCAGTACTACTACCCGTCCAGCGAGTACTACTACTACGAGGAGCCGACCGACGACCAGGAGTAGGATCGGAGGGTCCAGGGCAGGAGGCCTACGCCTTTCGATCATAGTATTTTATTTTGCCCCGCCTCTGTGAAGGCTTATCTCTGTTCTGTAATATATCTGTACCCAGATATCTGATGCTTCCGCTGACGCTTGTATGCCATCGAGCTATGTATTCGAGCCCTCGAGGCCCTGGCTTGTAATATAAAGTGTGTATGACTTTATTTATGTTTTAGAGTTGTGTTGTGATATCTTCAAGTGAGTCCTTAGGCTTGATCGTGTGCATTTGCGTGTATGATTAGTGCACGATTAAGCCGGGGTCGTCACACGGGTGTCGCGGGGTGTTGGTGGAGGTCCTCCTGGGCTCTGCGTGGTGGTGGCTTGCAGCGGCGTCGCTGCAACCCGTGGTCGGCCGGTCTGCTCGCGGCGACGACGGGACTTGCTCCGGCGTCTAGTTGTCCGCGGCTTACTCGGGTGAGCTTCCTCCTCTACGGATTCAGGTACGGGCTCGACAGGTAGGGGTGGTTCCATGGTGCGGTGTTGGTGCGCGGGTGGGCTTGCCAGAGGTGGCAATGGACTTGAGGGAGGGGGCAGGGTTCCCCTCCGTTCCATCTGGCGGCTGCATCGTGTCGCTGACGGAGTTCACTTGCCCAGATCTGGCCATCGTGGCCACCAACCTTGGCAAGGCGTCCGCTTTGGGGTGGAAGGGTCTTCTGCCCCTTTCCGGTTGATCGCGTCGGTACGGTGTGTCCGAGACGAGGGTTGGGCTCGGATGCTTGGGTGGCGGCCTTTCTGGAAGTAGCCGAGGTGCTCGTGGACGGAGCATGCGGCTGGGGGCTGTCCGGTCACCATGGCCATGTGAGCGACATGGTGGTCGGGGTGTGTCGTTCAATGGCGGTGGCGCGGTTGTCCATACCCCAATTTGGTGACGGTGGGTGTTGGCCGGGGTGAAAACCCGCTCTGTTTTGTCAGGCCGGCGGCGTTGGCGTTCCAGCGTCTTCCCCTTCTTGAAGGCGTCGTCGCGGTATCTCACTTGTCACCGTGGTGCTCCGGGGGAAACCCTAATCCTTGGATTGGGCGGTGGCGGCAATCCGATGTCGTTCCCTTCCTGAAGACACCGCCTTGGAGCCCATTGTTCGTCATGCACGGCTTCTCCTCATCGCGGTGGCTCTTCCACGGTTGAGGGCCCCGACGACTTCATAGTAGTGCTTATGGTTCCATCCGATGTTTGCTTGGAGTAGTTTGGGGTGGTGTTGCTGTTTTCAGCGTCATTGTATCTAGCCTTGTTGTGTGTTTTGTGTTGGTGTGGGATATGTGTTTGTATCGGATTATTTGGTGATGGTTGCTTTATTTATAAAGCGGGGAAACCCTTTTTCGTCAAACGATATGTACGGTTTCGTCCTCATCGCAGAAGCAACACTTAATGGACTGAATTCATTTACTCCCTCCAATGCATATTAATTGACGCTCCTTTTGTACAAATTTGTAAATCCATGTTAATTGATGAACTTTTAGTACAACTTTTGTAGTATAAAATTATATTAAAGGAGCGTTAATTAATAGAGTCTTGTTAAATCTCAGTCGACTGAGACTTGGTTAAGTCTCAGTTGATGCTATATCCATGAGATCTTATCTTGAGATCCGTGTAATTTTGTTCTTTCTGTTTTCTCTTTTTTTTTCTTGCATATTATGTCACCTGACTGAGACTTGGTCAAATCTCAGTCGACTGAGACCTGGTTACACCCTAATTAATATGGAACCGAGGGAGTACTATATCTTTCCTGACTAGTTGTTCATACATACATGACCATTTTCAGCTATAAAAACGAACGAGCAGCTGAAGTCCCAGCCACCACAACGCACAAAACACAAGATAGAGCTGCATAGTCGATCAGCACGTAGCACTAGATTAATTAAACTTCCTCCATCAAGCACGATGCCTGCAAACAAGACTTCTCTGGTACTAAGCAAGATCGATGCCGGCGAGGAAGAGATCACCGTCGACCTGTATCCATTCATACGCGAATACAAGGGCGGCCGTGTGAAGCGCTTCCTGAGAAGCCCATTCGTGGCAGTCTCGGAGGACGCGGCTGCCAACCGTGGCGTGGCGACGAGGGACGTCGTAGTCCACAAAACCAACGGCGTGTCCGCACGCCTGTTCCTTCCCTCCCTTGCCGCAGCCGCCGGCGAGAGGCTCCCCGTCATCATGTACGTCCACGGCGGATCCTTCTGCACGGAGAGCGCGTTCGGACGCACGTACAACAACTACGCCAGGTCCATGGCCGCGCGTGCCGGGGCGCTCGTCGTGTCCGTGGAGTACCGTCTCGTGCCGGAGCATCCCGTCCCTGCGTCCTACGACGATGCATGGGCGGCGCTCCAGTGGGTGGCGTCCCTCGCTGACCCCTGGCTCTCCGAATACGCCGACCTCGGGCGCACGTTCCTCGCCGGCGACAGCGCCGGCGGCAACATCGTCTACAACACGGCGGTGCGTGCGGCCAGCGGTGGTGGCACTGGCAACCACATCGACGTCGAGGGCCTTGTCATCGTGCACCCATACTTCTGGGGCGTCGAGGCGCTGTCCAGCTCCGAGCTAGTCTGGGACGGCGTCGCCATGTTTACGCCCGAGCTCATCAACAGGGTCTGGCCCTTCGTTACGGCGGGCCGTCTCGGCAAGGACGATCGCGGGGTCAACCCTATCGACGGAGAAATAGCCTCGCTGACATGCCGGCGTGTACTGGTCGCCGTCGCGGAGAAGGACACCTTGCGTGACCGCGGGCGCCGGCTGGCGGCCCACATGCGTGAGTGCTGCGCGTGGGCGGATGATGAGCACGCGGTGACATTGGTGGAGTCGGAGGGCGAAGACCATGGCTTCCACCTGTACAACCCACTCCGTGCGACCAGCAAGGTTCTGATGGAGACTATAGTGCAGTTCATCAACCAGCGCACGGCCTTGCCATTGCCGGCTGCTTTGCTGCCGGAGTTGCACGAGCTGCATGCATGCGGTAGTAAGAAGAAGCCATCTGCTGGTGAGATGGGCTCATGCTTGCCTATTCTAGGCGTGCCCACTAGGCCGTTTATGGACGTATTTGGTTATGGCATGGCCATGAAAGCTTCGAGTGTCTCAAAAGGTATGACAAGTACAAGTTGCTTACATGTTGGGCAGGGGAGAAGAGAATCCAAGACTACATATGGGCTATCACTGAGCCATGTTGCCAGGCATAACAAGAGCAACATGAGGTTCTCGTTATCAGCAGCAACAGCTCCCGGGACTTGTGTTTTTCACAACATCATCTAGTGGACGAAGATGGTCTGCAACATTACGTGCATCCTGCTGCAGGATTCCAGGTGTTAGAAGGTCGGGGATAACTGTTTTTCATGCTCCAGCGTAAGTGCAAATAAGAATATTACAGGGAAGGTACGTAAAAGGTTATATGCCAAGACCCATATATAATCACCACACTAGCTGCTTTGGGTCAAAGAAATGTATCTTGTGTATATTTTTTTGCGCTGCGGTGTATGTTCTTCTTTCTTATAAACTATGTATGTAAGATTGATGTATGAATAGCGTACTATCAGTGTATTGTCATACATCGAGTTTGTGCAAATTTTGTACACTAGTCCTCAACATGTGTACTACTCTCTCTGTTTCAGAATATAAAGTGTATTGATTTTCATGCAAGTCAAACTCGTGTATGTTTGACCAATTAAAGAATAAAATATCGACGTCTACAATACAAAATAAACAAAATATAAAAATACTTTTCATGATGGATCTAATGATACAAAATTTGGTATTATAGATATTTATATTTTTTTCTAAAAACTTGGTCAAACATGCACATGTTTTACTTTTGAAGAAAAACTAATACACTATATATTTTGGAATGGAGCCTACCACGGACATGCACCGGCATGGCATTTTGTATGGAAAAACAAAATGCAACTATCCCCAACCTTTGCGCCACACAATAAGGGAGTTTGGAACTGTGGGTTTTATTTTAAAAAATTCAACTATTACGCCACTCTTATTTGCACACAGTCGCGGATGTTTAACTAGGGGTGATGTTTTTCAAAGATTAAAATGCATGCAACTGTCAGCACACCCATTAGTTGCACGCGGCTGCCGAATGTGCAACTAGGGATGTATATTTAAGTGAAAACCAAAAACGAAACTACCCCCCCCTCCCCCCCGCCCCCCCCTGATTGTTCATGGCCGACGAGTGTCCAAATGGGGTTGATATGTCTGAAAAACATAACAAAATGCAGTTATTGTCATGAGCAACACATCACAAAAATGTTAATAAACATAAATAGAAATGAAGACAACAAAAAATATGTTATCCAGTTGCACGAACAATATTTTGTGCAACTGTTGTCTTCGAAATGAGCAACTCCTCTATAAATATGTGGCCCTGAAAATCTAAACTAACAATTACTTCGGAGTGCATAATTTAACTTTTGGAAATTTTGTTTCAAAATTCCTACACTAAGGAAGCAAGATGAAGCATGTTGCATAGAAAGAACATATTTTTTTAACTTAAATAAAGTTAAAATAAATGAATAGCTAGAAAAATCCCACAAAAAGTTTTAGTGAACTGTTGTGACCTGGCCTACAAGCCCCTTTAAGTGAAAAAAAAAACTTGCCTGAATCTCAGCTTGGAATCGACACTTCTATATGTCAACAGAGAAATATGCCGTACGCCAATGAAACATTTGATAACCAATCAAAACTATGTACAATAAAAATGCAGGGCTTGAAAGCCCCAATTACTATTCCTTTTCAAGAACACCAAACTGTTTGGATACAAAACATATGAATGACCACTGGGAAATAAATGTAAAAATCCAACAAATCAATAAGCATATACTACTCCTTCCATTCCCATAAATTTTATCGTAAGTCCAAGTTTTCTAAGTTTGGCCAAGTTTGGAGGGTATAATCAGCATTGTCATATTGAATAAATACACTATGAAAACTTGGTTTATGATGGATCCAGTAACGCTGATTAAGAATATTGTGAAGAATGAAAAATGTATTGTGCCCGTATGCATGCACCAAGAATGAATACTATAGAGCACAGACGCAGGTAAACACATCCAATATCAGAATAAAAAACTACTTAAATAGGACCTCCTAACCACTATCACTTTAGGCAAACATGGCCATTCATCTTTCGTCTTGTTGATAGAAAAGAAATGAAGAAAAATAAAACACAGTAAAACACACGAAAAGAACTTAGGATATTACATTAGAACTACTTGGAAAAGCGCCCTACAAGAGAGGAGCAATAGCCCGAAATACAAGCCCAACCCAGACTGGAAAAGCAAACACACAAAGCAACTCACACCAAACATTGTGTTAAATTCTTCTTTTAACACTTCATATGAATTATGGGAATCCATATTTTCATGAAAGACTTCATAGAGATAAAGCATTTGATGCAAATTCACTTACATTTTTATGTAATATTATTTTTATAAATCAAACAAGTGAAAAACAAGAAACTAAAATATTCAATTGCAAGATCTAATGAAGATACCGTCAAGCACTCACTTCCCCGGCTATGGCGCCAGCAATAGCTTGATGTCTACAATGCAATCAAATTTTTTCTTGTAAACTCCCTTGGGCCTCCAAGCGCAGAGTTTTGTAGGATAGCAGCAAATTTCACTCAAGTGGATGACCTAAGCTTTTTCAATCTGTGGGTGGTGTAGGATGAACATGGTTCTCTGTCAAGCAGTTCTCTCTCAGGTACAGGTAGTCTCTCGTGTCCCCAACACACCCAATAAAATTGTCTGATGTATAGGTGCACTAGTTCGGCGAAGAAGTGATGATAGATGTGTAATATGGATAATAGAAATAGTTTTTTTATAATCTAAACAATTAAAAACAGCAAGGTAGCAAGTAGGAGGAAGCAAGCAAAACGTTAAGACCTAGGGTTCATACTTTCGCTAGTGCAATCTCTCAACATCAACATAATTGAATCACATAACAATCTCTCAGAGTACGGCAAAGAATCACTCCAAAGTTTATATTCCTATTTCAAAAAGCAGGATGAAATCGCGTAGGTAGTAAACCATCCCAAAGTTGTGTTTCCAATCAATCTTATGAACCGCCCCAAAGTGTCACGAGTAGTTCTAGATATCGTACTATGACATCACCATATGATACGCATCAATCAACTCTAATGTCACCTAGAGACCCCAATGTCACAACGAGTATCCGTGAATGGGACATGTATCAAGTGATCTCAAATCCAAAATATCTAATACAACATAAAGGAACTCAAAGAGCAAGACTCAATTCACCACGAAAATAAGAGGGGGAGGTGAATATCTTGTGATCCAATTATATTGATAAAGCTCATAATACATCAAGATCGTGCAAATCAAGAACACATGATACATCGAGATAATGTCATCTACAAAAAAATTATTATACACATATCAAATATGTGTTCTTTGCAAGGATATTTCACAAATGCATGATCATCTCATTTTCGAAAAACATGAACCTGGATGTACCATCATCCCAGATGGCTAAAAATTTCTGTTAACACGTAAAAGATGGTTGTCTTAGTGGAACTGGATTTCCCCCAAGAAACTCTTAGTGGAACTCTTTAGGATGGTATACACTCAAGTGTTTCAGCAAAATGTTCGAGGAAATAAGTTGCTTCGGGGTATAATGCCCAAAGGAGAGATTTTAAGATGCACCAAGTTGTTTGCACTTGCTGTCCATTTTCACCCAAGGGCCTAGATTAAGTATGGTGACGTATTATCAAATGGTTGTCTATACCAATATTATTAGTATGATGGGTAACAAATATTAAAAGGTATCATTCATACATATAAGCATATTGCTCTATTGGCTAATCAAACAAAATCATGTTTTCTTTGGTAAGTCAATAAGCATTGACAATAAAATAATACGTAAATCAAATCATTATGTACACGATATTTGTGCCCCCATTTCAATGCATGAGAAATTAACTATGAGTTTAGAAATATTTTATTGTGGCAATGAGTGATTCAATCTTGTACAAAACTACCAGGACAACATTTTTCTTAGTACACAACAAAGTTTTGATACAAAATAATATTGCACAATACTCCCTCCATTCCTAAATATAAGACATTTTGGTAGTTTGATTTGAACTACCAAACCTTTTTATATTTAGGAATGGAGGGAGTATATGTCAATATACTTGACCAGAAAGAATAATGATCTTTGCAACCATAAAGTGACAACATATATGTTTTGATCGGACACAAGATAAACGAAAAAAAAGACACATGTTAATGCGGGAGGAGCATGCATGCAGACTAATGCCCTTTTTAATGATTTATAATAATTAAGATAACTAGTTGTCCCATTTATAGTTCCAACTGAATACCGGTTTATAGGTGCAAACTACGTGTTCGGAACTCTCTCGATCTGGGGGAGAGATCGACCTGGGCTCCCGATCTCCTCCCTCCTCGAGCCCCCGCCACCCTCCCTCCTGATATCCTCCCTCCCGATTAGATCTAGGGCTTCATGCCGTAGCCGCCCCTCTCCTCGCCGCCGCCGGAGCTCCGCAGGGCAAAGCCCAGGTGGGCGATTATGGCTGCGGTGGGGCCTTCCTCCACCGTGGCTCCCGGATGCAGTTGTGGTCAAGATCCGCGAAGATATTCTGGACGTGTGCGTCGTCCGGCATCGGCAGCACAGTGGTAAGGGCCCTTCCGCCGTCGATGGCTCACCCAGGCGTGGCGACGGTTCTGTGCGGTGGTCCGGCTCCGGTCGTGCGGTTTCGTGGCGGTAAAATTCACCCTTGGGCATGCAGGATGATGCAGGAGGTTGACCTGGTGGTCTAGTCGGGGATGGGCGTGAATTTGCCGGTGGAAGCTTGGTTCGGCCTCGGCCAGAACCATCGCAGACGTCGTTACCTTGTTGGAGGCGTTGTGGGACAATTCGTGTTCCCTGTGTGCCCCAGGGGAAACCCCAGATTCAAGCTTTCCGTATCATATGATGGCGAGGTTCCTGCGTCGTCACCCTCATGGGGGAATCATCTATGGGGTTGTACACCGGCTGGAGGGATAAGTGTTTGGCTTGGTGGCTGGGTGCGGGTGTCCGTATATTTCTCGTGCGGTGATCAAGGTGGGCGGCATGCCATCTATAGTATTGATGACAACGAATCTTGGCGGCAAGGTGCAGCGGGGACTCGGCGGTGGATACCATTCGAAGGACCTGCGCAGGAGGGAGTCGCTATTTGGCGTCGTGGTGGCGTTAACAACAGAAGGGTTTGGCATGATCAGTGCATTGATTGCTCCTGAAGATGAGACTGTGAAAGAAGGCGGCAACGAATTCTACAGCGTGCGCATGCAGTGCGGGCTGAGGATTTGCTAGACCGGTTAGTGCTCCCGACATGCCAGCGGGTGGCTTGGTGAGGCCACATCATCAATTTTGTAGCTAGGGCGACAATTTTTGTCTGAGACGCGGCTTTGGGTTGATCTATGGTTCTATTTTGTAAGACCTTGTTGAATAATGCAATAAAATGGTTGTATGCATTGCTCGATGCAGAGGCCGGGTGTAATTTTTCTTTTCTCAAAAAAAGAAAAAAAAACTAGTTTTCCATGTGGAAGCCAATGCAAACGTTATGTCATATAGTTGTCCATAATGGATATGTCCAACACTGCCTACATGCGCACTATTTTCTTTTTCTAACCATGCATGATAGCTGTATATGTGTTGCATTAAGATATAAGAGATGACTGATACATTGCCTTACGATGTCTCACAAAACCAAAGGAAAAAAAACGCAAACACTAATGAAAAGGCAGGCCAGGGGCGAAAAGCTCCTTTGGTGCACGGCGTCCGGTGGTACGCTTATCCTCACCATTCGCTTGCATTTGGACCGTCATTGAGCATTTATGGAACAATGTATAAGAACGCCGCGTCTGTTTTTCACCAAGCAGTATTGACCGCGTAATGCAACAAGCTTGGTCCTGGATTCCTCCAGCATGCGTAGCAGATGTCCCGCGAGCCAACACCAAGATAGGCCGCAATCTGGAACTGGTTGCATATTGTACCAACTCTCGGCACATTCAAGTGAATTTTTCCCCTCTCTATCAGGTAATTTTAAGCGCTTAAATTTTTTGGAAAAATTATGTATCCAAACAAATGTGCTCCACATTTCGTCGTTATATTGAAGACGCACTAAATGCAAACAACATGATCTGATGGAAGTCACGAGAAGTAACAACACCATTACACAAAGAGAAACTACCAGAACTAGCTAAAGCCCAAGGTTTTGTATCGGTCTTCATTTGATCCAGGATTTGCAGGACTGGATTCACTTTGTTATCAAAAACCCTACTGGTTCCTTTCCCTACAGATGCTCCAGGTGATCAACTTGTCTAACAAATTCAGGGTTTTCTCCTGCCACCATAGAGCCAAGCTCCTGCCACCATGGAGCCAAGCTCCTGTAAATTGGCCCATTGAAAAGTCAAACAACAGATAATGCGTCAAGTGATGAACATGCTCCCAACCACATTCCAAAACAGCAGACATCTCGTTGTGTTGGAGACCGTATTTCGCCCATGTGTCAGCTATCCAAACGCGACCACGAGCGACCAACAAACTGAAAATCTAAGGCAAAATTTTAGAACATGCAATTTTGTTCGAAGATAAGTCAAGAGCTACAACATGTTATAACCTGGCCCCACTTGTTATATTAATCAATGGTCCAGATTTATTCAGTGCTCTTACTGTTGGGAAACGTTGCATGCAAAAACAAAAAAAATTCTACGCGCACGCAAGATCTATCTAAGGAGATGCATAGCAACGAGATGGGAGAGTATGTCTACGTATCCTCGTAGACCGTTTAGCGGAAGCGTTTAGTAACGCGGTTGATGTAGTCAAACTTCTTCGTGATCCAACCGATCGAGTACAGAACGTACGGCACCTCCGCGTTCAGCACACGTTCAGCTCGGTGATGTCCTCGCCTTCTTGATCCAGCAAGACGGTGAAGTAGTGGATGAGTTCCGGCAGCACGACGGCGTGGTGACGGTGATGGTGATGCTATCTCCGCAGGGCTTCGCCTAAGCACTACGAAAATATGACCGAGGGACGAAACTGTGGAGAGGGGCGCCGCACACGGCTAAGAGATTGTCGTGGCTTTGTGTGGCGCCCCCCTCCCACATATATATAGGTGGGGGGGGAGGAGGCAGCCAGGAGGCGCCCCAAGTGGGGCCGAATCCCACTTTGGCTCCTGCCCCTAGCCGCGCCCCCCTTTGCCTTTTTAGGCGCGCGGGGAAAGGCAGGGGAGGGTGGCGCCCCCCCCCCCCCCCCCCCCCCTTTTTCCTTTCTCCCATGAGGAGGGGAAGGCAGGAGGGGCTAGCCCTCCCCCCTTTCCTTCCCTAGGGCCGGCGGCCAGGGAGAGGAGCGCGCCAGCCCCCTTGTGGGCTGGTGTGTCTCTCCCCTTGGCCCATTAGTCCCATAGACCTCCCAGGGGTGTCCGGAACCCCTTCCGGTGATCCGATGACTACCCGGTGCACTCCGAAACTCTTCCGGTGTCCGAATATCATCGTCCTATATATCAATCTTTACCTCCGGAACATTCTGGAGCTCCTCGTCATGTCCATGATCTCATCCGGGACTCCGAACAACATTCGGTCATCAACTCACATAACTCATACAATACTATATCGTCAACGAACGTTGAGCGTGCGGACCCTACGGGTTCGAGAACTATGTAGACATGACTGAGACACCTCTCTGGTCAATAACCAATAGCGGAACCTGGATGCCCATATTGGTTCCTACATATTCTATGAAGATCTTTATCGGTCGAACCTTATGACAACATACGTAATTCCCTTTGTCTGTCGGTATGTTACTTGCCCGAGTTTCGATCGTCGGTATCTTCATACCTAGTTCAATATCGTTACCGGCAAGTCTCTTTACTCGTTCCGTAATACATCATCCCGTAACTAACTTCTTAGTCACTTTGCTTGCAAGCTTCTTATGATGTGTATTACCGAGAGGGCCCAGAGATACCTCTTCGACATACGGAGTGAAAATCCCATTCTCGATCCATGCGAACTCAACAGACACCCTCGGAGATACCTGTAGATCATCTTTATAATCACCCAGTTACGTTGTGACGTTTGATAGCACACAAGGCATTCCTCCGGTATCCGGGAGTTGCATGATCTCATGGTCGAACGAACATGTATTTGACATTTAAGAAAGCAGTAGCAATAAACTTAACGATCATATGCTAAGCTAACGGTTGGGTCTTATCCATCACATCATTCTCCTAATGATGTGATCCCGTTATCAAATGACAACTCATGTCTATGGTTAGGAAATCTTAACCATCTTTTGATCAACGAGCTAGTCTAGTAGAGGCTCACTAGGGACGTGGTATTTGTTTATGTATCCACACATGTATTTAAGTTTCCGGTCAATACAATTCTAGCATGAATAATAAACCTTTATCATGAATAAGGAAATATAATAATAACCATTTTATTATTGCCTCTAGGGCATATTTTCATCAGTCTCCCACTTGCACTAGAGTCAATAATCTAGTTCACATCGCCATGTGATTAACACCCATAGTTCACATCGCCATGTGACCAACACCCAAAGAGTTTACAAGAGTCAATAATCTAGTTCACATCGCCATGTGATTAACACCCAAAGAGTACTAAGGTGTGATCATGTTTTGCTTGTGAAAGAAGTTTAGTCAACGGGTCTACCACATTCAGATCCGTATGTATTTTGCAAATTTCTATGTCTACAATGCTCTGCATGCAGCTACTCTAGCTAATTGCTCTCACTTTTAATATGTATCCAGATCGAGACTCAGAGTCAGCCGAATCAGTGTCAAAGCTTGCATCGACGTAACCCTTTACAACGAATTCGTCATCACCTTCATAACCGAGAAATATCTCCTTAGTCCTTCTTAGGTAACTAAGGATAATTTTAACCGCTGTCCAGTGATCTACTCCTGGATCACTATTGTACCCCCTTGCCAAACTCATGGCAAGGTACACAATAGGTCTGGTACACAACATGGCATACTTTATAGAACCTATGACTGAGGCATAGGGAATAACTTTCATTCTCTCTCTATCTTCTGCCGTGGTTGGGTTTTGAGTCTTACTCAACTTCACACCTTGCGACATAGGCATGAACCCTTTCTTTGACTGATCTATTTTGAACTTCTTCAAAACTTTGTCAAGGTATGTGCTTTGTGAAAGTCCTATTAAGCGTCTCGATCTATCCCTATAGATCTTGATGCTCAATACTTAAGTAGCTACACCGAGGTCTTTCATTGAAAAATTCTTATTCAAGTATCCTTTTATGCTATCCAGAAATTCTATATCATTTCCAATCAACAATATGTCATCCACATATAATATCAGAAATGCTACAGAGCTCCCACTCACTTTCTTGTAAATACAGGCTTGACCGCAAGTCTGTATAAAACCATATGCTTTGATCACCTTATCAAAGCGTATATTCCAACTCCGAGATGCTTGCACCAGTCCATAGATGGATCGCTGGAGTTTGCACACTTTGTTAGCGCCTTTAGGATCGACAAAACCTTCTGGTTGCATCATATACAACTCTTCTTTAAGAAATCCATTAAGGAATGCAGTTTTGACGTCCATTTGCCAAATTTTCTAATCGTAAAATGCGGCAATTGCTAACATGATTCGGACAGACTTAAGCATCGCTATGGGTGAGAAAGTCTCATTGTAGTCAACCCCTTGAACTTTGTCGAAAACCTTTTGCGACAAGTCGAGTTTTGTAGATAGTAACATTACCATCAGCGTCTCTCTTCTTCTTGAAGATCCATTTATTCTCAATGTCTTGCTGATCATCGGGAAAGTCCATCAAAGTCCATACTTTGTTCTCATACATGGATCCTATCTCAGATTTCATGGCCTCAAGCCATTTATCGGAATCTGGGCTCATCATAGCTTTTTCATAGTTCTTTGGTTCGCTGTTGTCCAACAACATGACTTCCAGGACAGGATTATCGTACCACTCTGGTGCGGAACGTGTTCTGGTCGACCTACGAGCTTTAGTAGTAACTTGATCTGAAGTTTCATGATCATCATCATTTGCTTCCTCTCTGGTTGGTGTAGGCATCACGGGAACGGCTTTCTCTGATGTACTACTTTCCAATTCAAGAGAAGGTACAATTACCTCATCAAGTTTTACTTTCCTCCCACTCACTTCTTTCGAGAGAAACTCCTTCTCTAGAAAGGACTCATTCTTAGCAACAAAGATTTTACCTTCAGATCTGTGGTAGAAGTTATACCCAATAGTTTCTTTCGGGTATCCTATGAAGACGCACTTCTCTGCTTTGGGTTCGAGCTTATCAGGCTGAAGCCTTTTGACATAAGCGTCACATCCCCAAACTTTTAAGAAATGATAGCTTAGGTTTCTTGCCAAACCATAGTTCATACGGTGTCATCTCAACGGATTTAGACGGTGCCCTATTTAACGTGAATGCGGCTGTCTCTAATGCATAACCCCAAAATGATAAAGGAAAATCGGTAAGAGACATCATAGAACGCACCATATCTAATAAAGTACGGTTACGAGTTTGGACACACCATTACGCTGTGGTGTTCTAGGTGGCGTGAGTTGTGAAACAATTCCACATTTTCTTAAATGAAGGCCAAACTCGTAACTCAAATATTCGCCTCCGCAATCAGAGCGTAGAAACTTTATTTTCTTATTACGATGATTCTCTACTTCACTATGAAATTCTTTGAACTTTTCAAATGTTTCAGACTTCTGTTTCATCAATTAGAAATCATCTGTAAAGGTTAGAAAATAACGATACCCGCCGCGTGCCTCTACACTCATTGGACCGCATACATCGGTATGTATTATTTCCAATAAGTCATTAGCTTGCTCCATTGTTCCGGAGAATGGAGTTTTAGTCATCTTGCCCATGAGGCATGGTTCGCAAGTATGAAATGATTCATAATCAAGTGATTCCAAAAGTCCATCCGCATGGAGTTTCTTCATGCGCTTTACACCAATATGACCTAAACGGCAGTGCCACAAGTATGTTGCACTATCATTATCAACTTTGCATATTTTGGCATCAATATTATGAATATGTGTATCACTACGATCGAGATTCAATAAACCATTCTTATTGGGTGTATGAGCATAGAAGGTTTTATTCATGAAAACAGAACAAGAATTATTCTTTGACTTAAATGAATAACCATATTGCAATAAACATGATCCAGTCATATTCATGCTTAACAGAAACACCAAATAACATTTATTTAGGTTCAACACTAATCCCAAAGGTAGAGCGAGTGTGCGATGGTGATCGTATCAACTTTGGAATCACTTCCAACACACATCGTCACCTCGTCCTTAACTAGTCTCTGTTTATTCTGCAACTCCTGTTTCGAGTTACTAATCGTAGCAACTGAACCGGTATCAATTACGCGGGGGTTGCTACGAACACTAGTAAAGTACACATCAATAACATGTATATCAAATATACCTTTGTTCACTTTGCCATCCTTCTTATCCGCCAAGTATTTGGGGCAGTTCCGCTTCCAGTGACCATTCCCTTTGTAGTAGAAGCACTTAGTTTCAGGCTTAGGTCCAGCTTTGGGCTTCTTCACAGGAGTGGCAACTTGCTTGCCATTCTTCTTGAAGTTCCTTTTCTTTCCCTTGCCCTTTTTCTTGAAGCTAGTGGTCTTGTTAACCATCAACACTTGATGCTCTTTCTTGATTTCTACCTTCGTCGATTTCAGCATCACGAAGAGCTCGGGAATCTTTTTGGTCATCCCTTGTATATTATAGTTCATCACGAAGTTCTAGTAGCTTGGTGATAGTGACTAGAGAACTCTGTCAATCACTATCTTATCTGGAAGATTAACTCCCACTTGATTCAAGCGATTGTAGTACCCAGACCTTCTGAGCACATGCTTACTGACTGAGCTATTCTCCTCCATCTTTTAGGCAAAGTACTTGTCAGAGGTCTCATACCTCTCGACACGGGTATGAGTCTGAAATACCAATTTCAGCTCTTGGAACATCTCATATGCTCTGTGGCGTTCAAAATGTTTTTGAAGTCCCGGTTCTAAGCCGTAAAGCATGGCGCACTAAACTATTAAGTAGTCATCATATCGAGCTTGCCAAACGTTCATAATGTCTGCATCTGCTCCTGCAATAGGTCTGTCACCTAGAGGTGCATCAAGGACATAATTCTTCTGTATAGCAATGAGGATAATCCTCAGATCACGGACCCAGTCCACATCATTGTTACTATCATCTTTCAACTTAGTTTTCTCTAGGAACATATCAAAAATAGGGGAGCTATATTGCGAGCTATTGATCTACAACATAGATATGCAAAAACTATTAAGACTAAGTTCATGATAAATTTAAGTTGAATTAATGAAATTACTTATGAACTCCCACTTGAATTAATATCCCTCAAGTTATCTAAGTGATACATGATCCAAATCAATTAACCCATGTCCGATCATCACGTGAGATGGGGTAGTCATCAATGGTGAACATCTCTATGTTGATCATATCTACTATATGACTCACGTTCGACCTTTCGTTCTCCAGTGTTCCGAGACCATGTCTGTACATGCTAGGCTCGTCAAGTTTAACCCAAGTATTCTGCATGTGCAAAACTGTCTTACACCCGTTGTATGTGAACGTAGAGTCTATCACACCCGATCATCACGAGGTGCTTCGAAACGACGAACTTTGGCAACGGTTCATACTCGGGGAGAACACTTTTACCTTGAAATTTAGTGAAGGGATCATCTTATAATGCTACCGTCGTTCTAAGCAAAATAATATGCATAAAGGATAAACATCACATGCAATCAAAATATGTTACATGATATGGCCATCATCATCTTGTGCTTTTGATCCCCATCTCCAAAGCATTGTCATGATCTCCATCGTCACCGGCTCGACACCTTGATCTCCATCGTTGCGTCGGGGTCATCTTGCCAACTATTGCTTCTACAACTATTGGTAACGCATAACGATAAAGTAAAGCAATTACATGGCGTTTGCATTTCATACAATAATTAAGAGACAACCCTAAGACTCCTGCCGGTTGTCGATATTACAAAACATGATCATCTCATACAACAACGTATATCACATCATGTCTTGACCATATCACATCACAACATGCCATGCAAAAAAAAGTTAGACGTCCTCTACTTTGTTGTTGCAAGTTTTACGTGGCTGCTACGGGCTTCTAGCAAGAACCGTTCTTAACTACGCAAAAACCACAACGGTGATTTATCAAGTTTACTGTTTTAACCTTCTTCAAGGACCAGCCGTAGCCAAATTTGATTCAACTAAAGTAGGAGAAACAGACACCCGCCAGCCACCTTTATGCAAAACAAGTTCCTTGTCAGTCGGTGGAACCGGTCTCATGTGCGTGGACATGTAAGGTTGGTCCGGGCCGCTTCATCCCACAATACCGCCGAATCAAAATAAGACGTTGGTGGTAAGTAGTATGACTATCATCGCCCACAACTCTTTGTGTTTTACTCGTGCATATCATCTACGCATAGGCCTAGCTCAGATGCCACTGTTGGGAAACGTTGCATGGAAAACAAAAAATTTTCTTTGCGCACGCAAGATCTATCCAAGGAGATGTAGGGTAACGCAGCAGAAAAAAAAAAATTTCCGACCTACGCACCAGCCCAGGACCACTATGGAGACTGCATACAAGGTTTGATCATTTTCGTTACCGACTCGTAGCGCAGCGGAAGTAGAGTCGATGACGATCGGCGGTGCAGATCCCCGCAGCTAGGATTTACGACCTCCCAACCGCGAGGATGTATACCCTCGTCTTCCCTTCGGACAGCCCTCTGGGAGGCTGTCGAACAGTCCCCCAGACGATGTCGCGGACAGCCCTTCGGGTGGACCTTCGAAACTCGAACGGTCACTCGGACAGCCCTTCGGGAGGACTCACAGAACTCGGACCGTCACTTGGACAGCCCTTCGGGAGGCACTCTCGAACAGCCCCTCGGGCACTAAGATCAAAACTACGACCTCTCTACAGAGTTGCACACATACGGTGTCATCTATCCGGCAGGGCTTCGCCGTCCAGAACTAGTTCCCACCGGAACCCAGACAGCCTTTCGGCTCTACGAAACTCTTTTCGTGGGAGGGAGAGAGAAGCCAGATCATTGCAATGGCATGTATGTGAGAAGGGATGAGTGTGGAGGGCTGCCCCTCCACCTCTATTTATAGGATAGCCAAGGGGTAAAGATGTCATACAAAAAAAACCCCAAAGTACCCCCACTTTATGCGTTTTCACAAAAGAATAAAGATAAAAGGGGTGCCATGTGGAGCTCCAAGGAGCTCCACCATGCTTGGCCGGCCACACCCTTGGGGGACCCCCCAAGGGGGCTTCCTTAGTGCCTAAGGCATTCTAGAAGCCTTTTGGGAAATTCCCAAAAGGTGCTTTCCATAAAATTCCCAAAAAGCACTTTCACTATTCACGACGACATTTTTCAGCGTCCGTTCAAACTGAAAATATTTATGTGGGCTTAGAACATTTCCAGTACCCACTAAAATAATTTTCAATGCGTTCTGGAACAATTCCAGTTTAGTGATTTCATCTGCGAAAAGCATCTGAAGCGGTTCCGGCAGCCCCGGAACATTTCCGGTTTTTCTTCCAGAAAATTCCCAGAAGTTTCCAGAATGATTCTGGTATCCTCCAAGAATTATCAGGCATGTGCCGAAACCATTTTGACTTAATGGTATCCCCTGAAACAACATTTCAGTTTCACCGGAACTCATCCGGTGACCTCTCTCTGCGGAACTTTTCCGCTGTCCGAAACTTTTCGGTGTCCGAAACTTTTTCGGTGATTTTCTCTCAGACTCCCTGTCTAGTATTCAGCAGATAGATGACCCTTAAGCGTGTGACCCTATAGGTTCGGTGAAGTATAGACATGACACGGAACCCCTTCCGATCAATGATCAACATCGGAGTCGTGGACACCCATATTGACCCCTATACCCACACGAATGAATATTCGAGTGAACCTCCAGTTGCCGTGTGCTATTCCTGTTGCTTCGCGATATGTTACAAATACCCGAGGCGAGACATGTTGGCATTCCCGTGGATCAACAACTTGTCCACTATGCTAGTTACCTCGTTACCGGTATTGTTCTCTTTTCTCGTTACCGTGTTCCGGCATCCCCGTGATCAAATCACAAAGTGTCTGGCCAGACGATGATGGATACCTTAACACCGAGAGGGCCCAGAGATATCTCTCCATCGTCGGAGGAGCAAATCCCAATCTTGAGCTATCAAGTTACTTAACATACTTTCCCATGAACCCGTAAGCCGCCGTAATAGCCACCCAGTTACGGATGACGTTTAACAAACCCCAAAGTTCATGAATCAAGCATGAAGAAACTCGATACTCTCATGGTCTGAGGAATCATGCAAACGTTAACCATCTCTGTGTTATCAACCATTAACTTGTGACGAATGAATCTCATAGCATAACATCAATCGGGTCGATTCAACACAAATGTTCTTCTAACATTGTGCCCTCAAAGCTGCTGGCATAGACATGCCCATGATTGGGAAAACATAATCATCATGCAACACTTGAGCTAGTCTTAGAGGCATGACTAGGAATACTTTTTACCGTTTATTATTCCACACGTGCACATGGGTTTTCCCCAGAGCCTTTATGGATATACGGGCTCGGGAACCACAGCAGCTATAGCATGGAACATAAACATAATTATGAGCAAGGAGATAAATAATAACATTTATTATTGCCTCTAGGGCATATCTCCTACAGACTCCCACTTGCACTAGAGTCAATAATCTAGTTAATGTTAATGCACTTTACACCTATGGCACATTGGTGTAAAATATGCTTCGCATGTGGTATAGCCTGATGTCCAACGGATCTGACAACTTTAGATCCGTGTGTATCTTTGCATATCCTCGCGTTTTCACGCTTTCACAAAATTCATATTTTGTGTACACCTTGCTTTGTATATGTGTGAATCATTGGTCGAAACCTGATTCCTCAGACTGAGCTATGGAGCAAGTATCTGCAATAGTGTCCCATTGACCAAGCCTTCTTGGAACCATACTAAGTTCATGAATGAACTATATGATTCAACAACTTCTTTGTCGCTTCTAAAGCGTCAACATACTTAGCTTTTGTTATAGAATTTGCCTCAGTATCTTGTTTGGAACAATTTCCAACTACCGTGCCACCATATTGTGTATTGCACAAAACCCTTAACTTTAATCGAAAATCGCTTGGAGCATGGATAAAGACTGTATCGATGTAACCTTTTACAACGAACTCTTCATGATCTCCGCTTGCGAGAAAACATGTCATCAGTGCTACTATAGTACTCAATGACCTTTTTTCACCGTTGTCCCATGATCAGTACTTTTGATCACTTTGGTATCTATACTCGCAACAACTTTGGAGTATTGGACATATCTGGTTGTTTTTACATACCATGGAATACATGATTAATCCAAACATGAAGGTGTGTGGAATCTCCATCATGTATTTTGCTCATCAGTGTTTTTGGGACACCGAGTCTTGCAAAAACTCTTTCCATGTGACTTCGGCAAGAATCACTCCTTGACGTTTTTAATGCTAAAAGGTTTTAGCATCTTGTCAATATGTATCTTTGCTCAGCCCCATTAGGTAAATCTATCTCCATAGATCATCATGCCTAATATAAAGGCTATTTTGCCCAAGCACTTCATCGAAAAACTATTTTCAAATGAAGTCCTAATTCGTGTCAAGAAATTTATTTCCAATTAACAATGTGTCAAGCACACAACATTTTTAGAATTTTATTATGCTCCCACTTACTTTCTTGAATCATAAGCATCTTCGTTACCCATTGATGAAGTCAAACCCCTTTGACCATTTCATCAAAACACGAAGATTCCAACTCCATTTTGCTCTCTTCTGTCCATTGCTGGAACTCTGAAGTTTGCATACTTACTAGCATCCTCTGGAATGACAAAATACCTTGGACTGTAACACATGCAAGTCCTTGGTTTTATTTCCATCAGATGGAAATCCTTTTGTCATCCTTTGTTTCATATCTCATGATTGAAATATGTATTAATTGCTAGTTCAACCCGAACCGACTTTAAGCATCGCTACGATGAAACAACCTCATCGTAGTCAACTCCTTGAACTCGTTATTGCAACAAGTCGAGCTTTATGGATAAAACATTTTTACCCGTATTAGTTTTTAGTTCCATAAAATTCGTTAGACTCTAAGTCTTTCGAAAGGTGTATCAAGGTTTTAATCTTGAAACATTTATATGGAGACTATCTCGGATTGTATTGGCATTTAGCCAATTCCGGAGTCAGGGCCCATCAACGCCTCCTTGTGTATCGTAGGTATACTGTTGTCTAACAACAATATCTCGTTTGCGCACCTGAGAGGTTTGCACGAGCCTTGCCTACGTGGTTCAGCTGCAAGTTCGACCGAAGTCCATACATTTTATTGTAGAGACTTCCGTATCAGTCATAGTAGGAAACTCTGGAATTACTTCCAAGGTCTCTTTCCTTTGACCTGATGACGGAGATACTGGTTATCTCGTCGAGTTGCATTATTCTCCCACTCACCTTTTTAAAAGAACCATTTTCTTCAAAAAGCATACCGTTCTTTGTGGCAAACCTATTTGCCTCGGTATAGTGAGGGAGGAATACCCAATGACTTGGGATAACCTACAAAGTAGCACTTGTCTGATTTGGAATAGGTTTGTAACCTTTTACACAAGCCCCATATTCCAAATGTTTAAGAAAAGATATAACATGGTTGGGCGTACCATACCATGGTGTCATTTCAACAGACCCGATGGAGCTCTTTTCAGTGTAAAAGCCGCAGGCTCTAAAGCATCACTCCTTAAAAGGGATAATGGCAAATTTACTTATGTCATCTTTGATCTTACCATGTCATAAATGGTTCGATTACATCTTCACGGACTTTCCTCTTGCAGTGGTGTTCCGGGAGGTGCAAGTTATGAAACCCCTTTCACAACTCATCAGACATTCGCTAAACTTGTAACTCAAATATTTCTTTCTGCAATCGAATTGTAGAAACATAATTTTCTTGTTACAATAACTTCTACTTCATATTTGAAAACCTTTCGAATGATTTCAAAAGATCCAGACTTGCGTCTCATCAAGTAAATATCCACATATCTACTTGAGTCATTTCTGAAGATAGATAAATCCACTACTTGCAACAACCTTTATCGGACTACACACATCAAATGTATGATCACCAATAAGTTTGTTGTCCGTTCCTTATGGCCTGTGAACGGTATTTCAGTCACTTCTCTTTTCGGAGGAAAGTTGCAAGTGTCAGATGATTCAAAATCAAACGACTTCAAAATCCATCATAATGGAATTTATCCATGCGGGTTTCTCCAATGTGACCAAATGCAGTGCCACACTTGTGTGGTATTCTTTTAGTCTTGCGACATTTAGCGTCAGTGTTATGGATGTATCATATTACCATCAATATTCATAACATACATCCCATCTAGGATGGAAGCTTGGCCCTTCATGTTATTCATAATACTGAACAACAGTTGTTCCTTTTATGAACAACCTTTTTGCAACAAACATTGTGCAATGGGTTAGAGTGTATGAAACTCTAAAATGAATTATGAAAGTAAATCCAGAGGTAATATATTATTATCAACATTCATAACATACATCTCATTCATAATGAAAGTATGGCCCTTATGTTATTCATAACACCGAACATCAAAAGTTCTCTTATGAACAACCTTCTTGCAAGATACCTTATGCAATGGGCTAGAGTGTGTAAAACTCTAAATGAATTATGAAAATAAATACAGACGGTAATACACCGATGGAAGGTATAGTAACATTTACTATGTTCCCTGTGTATACCTAAACCTCATTCCTGGCTAGTCTTTCAGGCCATAGTAGTTCTTACATCGAGTTGCAACAGAAAGCAATCGAGCGGGTATCTTTGTGATTAACTCACAATACCCAAGAATTAGTGATTAACAATTTAATCATAATTCCCAAGAACTATATCTTTGACCAGCCTTCTATACATCAAAAAATTGTATGACATTCATACATGAGCTGGATATTCCAGTCTCCTTTCTTTCTGCCTTTATACTTCTAACAGTTTAACTTTCAGTATTTCTCCTACTCTCAGAAAAAGCACCGAACTTAAGAGTGGCGTTAGCCCCGGACTTCCTAGGCGTGAAAGTCTTACTAACACCCTTCGGACACTTCCTTTCTCTTTAAGTTGTTGTTTTATTCACCTTTCATCATATGACAGGCGTTCTTCTGGATCCCTCTCTTATCAGTCTAATGCATAGTAAACTCCTTTAGTAATAGTTTGCAAACAAACATTGCTTTGGATATCTCATATCTTTTAGCCTTTGTCTGTCTCTGAAAATAATTTTCAGATTCCATGAATATCACATAACTATCCAAACTTTCGAAGTTTGGGTCTCATGGAAACAAACATATTGCACTTGACTGAAATGGAATTCTAGCTTTTGGATCAACGGACGAGAGTCACATGATCCATAGCATAAGCGAGAGAATACCGAAAGTATGCGATAGGACAAAGTCCTTCTCGGCACTCTTGAGGACAATCCTCACATTATGTTACCAACCGTAAAGTTTTAACCAGATATTTAACAGCTATTCAATTTTAATAGGGAAGGTGGAAATGCGAGCCATTATTCTACAACTATTATGCAAATCACACTTAGACAGTGTTCAAAATTAATTGCACTGAGAATTAAAAGAATTAATTCTACAGTCCGCTCCCACTCAAATCAATATCTCTCATAATTGATTGTGAGTGATTCAAGATCCGCATTTCAATTCAACGCCATTGATGGTAGCATCACTGATGACGAAAATCTCAATCGGTAGGCAAACTTGCCAATCACATCTCTATGTGACTCTTGTTCATCTTTCGATGCGTGTGTTCCGAGCTCATGACTTTCATGCCTGAACGTCAAGACAACCAAGTGATCTCGCTGCGAGGTCTCAACTCACCCGCCTCACACATCCCTAATCGTTCGTACCCATGTTAGCATGTGATACCCCGAAAAGTTAGGTGCCGTGACGGTGCTACACTTGGGAGAACACTAACTACTTGATATTTTTGTGAGAGATCACCCTAATAAAAGCGACTACCGCGCAATCAAGAAGGGTGCATCATAAGGGATAAACATCTCAGGCAATTCATAATAGCATGATATGGTATAGCCCTTTCTGACGGAGAATTCTTGTATTTCTTCGTCTTCGGCATTCGCGTCGGTGTTCACCTTCGCGAAGATTTCCACCACCTTGTCGATGCAGCAGATAATATTGCTATCTCTATAGCTAATAAAATAATGCATTACACAAGGTTGACACACAGGTCATTTAAAGTGCAATCATATGGCTCCAGCCATCATGCCGAATCATGACACACAGGTCATGTTAATCAATTTACATTATATAGTCATCTCATACATAATCAAATTATTATGAGCACCGCTATACCACATCACATGCACATGTAAACCCTCCTGCAAAACCAAGTTAGACGCCTCTAATTGGTTCATGCAAAAACTTGTTTTTCGTGGCTTCTAAGGTTTCGAAACAAACCGAAGCTACCAACGTCCATCATCAAGTATGATAATTCAAGTCGCTAGATTAACAATGCGGGGTGTATGAAGCACGAGATAATAAAATCTCGAACCCCATACTAAACTTCATCATACGCATGACCCCCGTGCAGATCATATCTGCATTGCCCTTTTGTCTGCGAAATTTCATCTTTCTTTTTAACTACAGTGGAATTCAATGAACTGTTAGCACTTCGTTGATCAATCAGGATCGCGGATTGCCAGAACATTGAAACTCCACCATGCTGTTATCAAGATCAGAAATATGCAAATTCCAGGGAAGCAACAAGAACATCGGGTAACAGATTTCATCTACTACCCGCACAAATAATTTTCAGTAATAGAACTCATCTACTACCTAATTATATTGTGCAACACCCATACATCACTATGTATTCTAGATCGCAACCTGCATCTACGCATAGCACGGCTCATGATGCCACTGTAGGGTAACGCAGCAGAAAACAAAAAATTTCCGACCTACGCACCAGCCCAGGACCACTATGGAGACTGCATACAAGGTTTGATCATTTTCGTTACCGACTCGTAGCGCAGCGGAAGTAGAGTCGATGACGATCGGCGGTGCAGATCCCTGCAGCTAGGATTTACAACCTCCCAACCGCGAGGATGTATACCCTCGTCTTCCCTTCGGACAGCCCTCTGGGAGGCAGTCGAACAGTCCCCCAGACGATGTCGCGGACAGCCCTTCGGGTGGACCTTCGAAACTCGAACGGTCACTCGGAGAGCCCTTCGGGAGGACTCACAGAACTCGGACCGTCACTTGGACAGCCCTTCGGGAGGCACTCTCGAACAGCCCCTCGGGCACTAAGATCGAAACTACGACCTCTCTACAGAGTTGCACACATACGGTGTCATCTATCCGGCAGGGCTTCGCCGTCCAGAACTAGTTCCCACCGGAACCCAGACAGCCTTTCGGCTCTACGAAACTCTTTTCGTGGGAGGGAGAGAGAAGCCAGATCATTGCAATGGCATGTATGTGAGAAGGGATGAGTGTGGAGGGCTGCCCCTCCACCTCTATTTATAGGATAGCCAAGGGGTAAAGATGTCATACAAAAAAACCCCAAAGTACCCCCACTTTATGCCTTTTCACAAAAGAATAAAGATAAAAGGGGTGCCATGTGGAGCTCCAAGGAGCTCCACCATGCTTGGCCGGCCACACCCTTGGGGGACCCCCCAAGGGGGCTTCCTTAGTGCCTAAGGCATTCTAGAAGCCTTTTGGGAAATTCCCAAAAGGTGCTTTCCATAAAATTCCCAAAAAGCACTTTCACTATTCACGACGACATTTTTCAGCGTCAGTTCAAACTGAAAATATTTATGTGGGCTTAGAACATTTCCAGTACCCACTAAAATAATTTTCAATGCGTTCTGGAACAATTCCAGTTTAGTGATTTCATCTGCGAAAAGCATCTGAAGCGATTCCGGCAGCCCCGGAACATTTCCGGTTTTTCTTCCAGAAAATTCCCAGAAGTTTCCAGAATGATTCTGGTATCCTCCAAGAATTATCAGGCATGTGCCGAAACCATTTTGACTTAATGGTATCCCCTGAAACAACTTTTCAATTTCACCGGAACTCATCCGGTGACCTCTCTCTGCGGAACTTTTCCGCTGTCCGAAACTTTTCGGTGTCCGAAACTTTTTCGGTAATTTTCTCTCAGACTCCCTGTCTAGTATTCAGCAGATAGATGACCCTTAAGCGTGTGACCCTATAGGTTCGGTGAAGTATAGACATGACACAGAACCCCTTCCGATCAATGATCAACATCGGAGCCGTGGACACCCATATTGACCCCTATACCCACACGAATGAATATTCGAGTGAACCTCCAGTTGCCGTGTGCTATTCCTGTTGCTTCGCGATATGTTACAAATACCCGAGGCGAGACATGTTGGCATTCCCGTGGATCAACAACTTGTCCACTATGCTAGTTACCTCGTTACCGGTATTGTTCTCTTTTCTCGTTACCGTGTTCCGGCATCCCCGTGATCAAATCACAAAGTGTCTGGCCAGACGATGATGGATACCTTAACACCGAGAGGGCCCAGAGATATCTCTCCATCGTCGGAGGAGCAAATCCCAATCTTGAGCTATCAAGTTACTTAACATACTTTCCCATGAACCCGTAAGCCGCTGTAATAGCCATCCAGTTACGGATGACGTTTAACAAACCCCAAAGTTCATGAATCAAGCATGAAGAAACTCGATACTCTCATGGTCTGAGGAATCATGCAAACATTAACCATCTCTGTGTTATCAACCATTAACTTGTGACGAATGAATCTCATAGCATAACATCAATCGGGTCGATTCAACACAAATGTTCTTCTAACATTGTGCCCTCAAAGCTGCTGGCATAGACATGCCCATGATTGGGAAAACATAATCATCATGCAACACTTGAGCTAGTCTTAGAGGCATGACTAGGAATACTTTTTACCGTTTATTATTCCACACGTGCACATGGGTTTTCCCCAGAGCCTTTATGGATATACGGGCTCGGGAACCACAGCAGTTATAGCATGGAACATAAACATAATTATGAGCAAGGAGATAAATAATAACATTTATTATTGCCTCTAGGGCATATCTCCTACAGACTCCCACTTGCACTAGAGTCAATAATCTAGTTAATGTTAATGCACTTTACACCTATGGCACATTGGTGTAAAATATGCTTCGCATGTGGTATAGCCTGATGTCCAACGGATCTGACAACTTTAGATCCGTGTGTATCTTTACATATCCTCGCGTTTTCACGCTTTCACAAAATTCATATTTTGTGTACACCTTGCTTTGTATATGTGTGAATCATTGGTCGAAACCTGATTCCTCAGACTGAGCTATGGAGCAAGTATCTGCAATAGTGTCCCATTGACCAAGCCTTCTTGGAACCATACTAAGTTCATGAATGAACTATATGATTCAACAACTTCTTTGTCGCTTCTAAAGCGTCAACATACTTAGCCTTTGTTATAGAATTTGCCTCAGTATCTTGTTTGGAACAATTTCCAACTACCGTGCCACCATATTGTGTATTGCACAAAACCCTTAACTTTAATCGAAAATCGCTTGGAGCATGGATAAAGACTGTATCGATGTAACCTTTTACAACGAACTCTTCATGATCTCCGCTTGCGAGAAAACATGTCATCAGTGCATGGAAAACAAAAAAATTTCTTTGCGCACGCAAGATCTATCCAAGGAGATGCATAGCACCGAGATGGGAGAGTATGTTTACATACCCTCGTAGACCGTTTAGCGGAAGCATTTAGTAACGCGGTTGATGTAGTCGAACTTCTTCGCGATCCAACCGATTGAGTATCGAACGTACGGGACCTCCGTGTTCAGCACACATTTAGCTCGGTGACGTCCTTGCCTTCTTTATCCAGCAAGACGGCGAAGTAGTGCATGAGTTCTGGTAGCACGACGGCTTGGTGATGGTGGTGGTGATGCTATCTCCGTAGGGCTTCGCCTAAGCACTACAAAAATATGACCGAAGGACGAAACAGTGGAGAGGGGCACCGCACACGGCTAAGAGATTGTCGTGGCTTTGTGTGGCGCCCGCTCCCATATATATAGGTGGGGGGAGGGAGGAGGCAGCCATGAGGCGATCCAAGGGGGCCGAATCCCACTTGGGCTCCTGTCCCTAGCCGCGCCACCCTTTGCCTTTTTAGGCGCGCGGGGAAAGGCAGGGGAGGGTGGCGCCCCCCCCCCCCCCCCCCCCCCCCCCCCCCCCCCTCCCCCCTTTCCTTTCTCCCATGAGGAGGGGAAGGCGGGAGGGCTAGCCCTCCCCCTTTCCATCCCTAGGGCCGGCGGCCAGGGAGAGGGGCGTGCCAGCCCCCTTGTGGGATGGTGCGTCTCTCCCCTTGGCCCATTAGGCCCATAGAGCTCCCGGGGGTGTCCGGAACCCCTTCCGGTGATCCGATGACTACCCGATGCACCCCGAAACTCTTCCGGTGTCCGAATATTATCATCCTATATATCAATCTTTACCTCCAGAACATTCCGGAGCTCCTCGTCATGCCCGTGATCTCATCCGAGACTCCGAACAACATTCGGTCATCAACTCACATAACTCATACAATACTATATTGTCAACGAACGTTAAGCGTGTGATACGTCTCCATCGTATCTACTTTTTCAAACTCTTTTCCGGTTGTTTTGGACACTAATTTGCATGATTGGAATGGAACTAACCCGGACTAACGTTGTTTTCAGCAGAATTGCCATGGTGTTGTTTTTGTGCATAAATAAAAGTTCTCGGATTGACCTGAAAATTTACGGAGAATATTTTTGGAATATATAAAAAATATTGGTGAAAGAATCAACCAGAGGAGGGCCACCCAGAAGCCACAAGCCCTGGGGGCGCGCCCACACCCCTGGGGCGCACCCTGCAGGCTTGTGGGCCCCTTGGAGACTCTCCGACCTCAACTCCAACTCCATATAACTCTATTCAAGGAGAAATAAATCAGAGAGAAGGATTCATCGCGTTTTACAATACGGAGACACCGCCGCCTCCTGTTCTTCATCGGGAGGGCTGGTCTGTAGTCCGTTCGGGGCTCTGGAGAGGGGGATTCGTCGCCATCATCATCACCAACCTTCCTCCATCACCAATTTCATGATGCTCACCACCATGCGTGAGTAATTCCATCGTAGGCTTGCTGCACGGTGATGGGTTGAATGAGATTTATCATGTAATCGAGTTGGTTTTGTTAGGGTTTGATCCCTAGTATCCACTATGTTCTGAGATTGATGTTGCTATGACTTTGCTATGCTTAATGCTTGTCACTAGGGCCCGAGTGCCATGATTTCAGATCTGAACCTATTATGTTTTCATGAATATATTTGTGTTCTTGATCCTATCTTGCAAATTGTAAACACCTATTACATGTTATGATCCGCATACCCCAAGGTGACAATAATTGGGATTCTTTCCGATGATTACCGTAGTTTGAGGAGTTCATGTATTCACTAAGTGCTAATGCTTTGGTCTGGTTCTCTATTAAAAGGAGGCCTTAATATCCCTTAGTTTCCATTAGGACCCTGCTACCACGGGAGTGTAGGACAAAAGATGTCATGCAAGTTCTTTTCCATAAGCACGTATGACTATATTCGGAATACATGCCTACATTATATTGATGAATTTGAGCTAGTTCTGTATCACCCTAGGTTATAACTATTGCATGATGAATGCAATCCGACATAATTATCCATCACTGGTCCATTGCCTATGAGCTTTTCACATATTGATCTTTGCTAAGTTACTTTCGTGTTGCTACTGTTACAATCACTACAAAACTGCTACTGTTACTTTTGCCACCGTTACCGTTACTTCCATACTACTTTGCTACTAAAAACTTTGCTGCAGATATTAAGTCTTTTAGGTGTGGTTGAATTGACAACTCAGCTGCTAATACTTGGGAATATTATTTGGCTCCCCTTGTGTCGAATCAATAAATTTGGGTTGAATACTCTGCCCTCGAAAACTGTTGCGATCCCCTGTACTTGTGGGTTATCAGCGTGCGGACCCTACGGGTTCGAGAACTATGTAGACATGACTAAGACACCTCTTTGGTCAATAACCAATAGCGGAACCTAGATGCCCATATTGGTTCCTACATATTCTACGAAGATCTTTATTGGTCGAACCTTATGACAACATACGTAATTCCCTTTGTCTTGTCCATCACATCATTCTCCTAATGATGTGATCCCGTTATCAAATGACAACTCATGTCTATGGTTAGGAAACCTTAACCATCTTTTGATCAACGAGCTAGTCTAGTAGAGGCTCACTAGGGACACGGTATTTGTTTACGTATCCGCACATGTATTTAAGTTTCCGGTCAATACAATTCTAGCATGAATAATAAACCTTTATCATGAATAAGGAAATATAATAATAACCATTTTATTATTACCTCTAGGGCATATTTCCATCAATTACCTCCTAGGTGGTGAGTTGGACCAAGCTTATTGCTTCCAATGAAAGAGGCAGTTAACTTTTATAAAGCAATTGGCACCATAAGAAGGCAATTGACAAGTTGACAGTCCCAACCGAACCATACGTCCACGATACATTCACTTGGCAGTTTCCAATTTTTTGTTGATACTAGAAAGAAATATTAAGAAGTCACTAGTCTGATTTGGGAAGCACTATTGATTCATTGACTGACAAAGTCTGTTGGTATTCATGTAGAGACAAAATTAGATACATAAGTCAGAAGTTAGAATGTTCACAAAGGTGAGGTACACCTACTCACTTTAGTAGGACGACGACTTAGCCAGTCAGTCACATATGGCGACTGTGTTGTTATTCAGCTTATTCACACTAGTACTATAGTACAACACCACAACTATAACTTTCTAGCGCTGGTAAGCCACAGCTTACCTAGTTAGTAACATATGGTGATAGTGTTGTTATTCAATTTATTCACACTAGTATTGTAGTACATCACCACAACTATAAACTTCTTGCAGATACAAGCTCTCCATATTCCACTTCCTGACACATGCAAAGATTCCACATCAGCAACGATGGCGGCTTCGGGCGGAGTTGGTTTGCAGTTGAGTTTTAATAGTCGGTCTCATCCGGCGTGTTAGAGGGGTCGCCGTGCTTCACTTTGTCTTTCTGGAGTCTGAGCTGATGAGGAGAGGCCTTGCGGCAATGATGACGCGAGGCGGGTGGTCGGTTCCGGCGCTGGCTCAGCGCTTTTTTCCAGCAATGCTCGTTGACAAAGTCGGAGCTGCCTGGTAGCCGGCATGTGCGGTTGATTGTTTGGCATCAGCTGGCGCAGGCCTCGGCGTTTGCTTGCGGTGAGGGCTACATTGGTGGTCGTCGATGGTGGAGTCGGAGTCGCCCTCGTGGAGGTGTGATGACGATGGCACTGGGTTGCAACCTTGATGGCGTTCTCTACTCGGCGACGTGTGTGCGTTCTTGTGTTGGTTGCCAAGTCGCCCTGTGTGTCCTATGTGGACGTGTTGTAATGGTTTTCGCCTGGTTTTCCGTTAATTAACCGGGCAATTCTCCTCTTCTTTATTAATGAGATGAGGCAAAGCTTTTGCCTCCGTTTAAAAAAAACATCAGCAAGATCATGCAAGCCTTCCAAACCATTAACTTTTTCTTTCTAGTTTTTAGCAAAGAATCATTTCTCTAAGAGAAATGTTTAAACACAGGCGGATGATTTGTTGGTTTCATCAGCCGCCTCCGGCGCCGTTCGATCGCTGTGGCGCGGAAGCCTCTTTCTAGCCGCATGGAAAGTCAGCCCTCCTACGTGACCGCGTAGCCCTCGTAATAGCTAGACGCGCGCCTGAAGCTAAGAGGTCCCGTGACTTTTTTTTCTTTTCTTCTTGCCGTGGTTGCGTCCCGTGACTGTCTAACAGTCCATTCTACTTGTACTTTCTCACGCAGTGTTTAGCCATGTAGCTATGCATATATGTGATGCTATTAATAATCTTAATAGAAAGCACTTAGCAAGCAGCAAACAAAGATTCCATAGCATCATATTCTTGACGTTGAATGTGGGTATTTGTTGGATTTTATCCTAGCAAGCTCATGGTGTCATGGTTGCTTGGATATAGCAATGCTTAGGGTAGTATCCTTGATTTTCGCAAAAAAAAAAAGGGTAGTATCCTTGATGCCGCCGCTGCTGCGTCCAAGCATAGATACCATTGCATCATCATCGGAGCAGCCGAGCTACCGTCGTAGCATCGTCAAAACAGCCATGCCGTCGTCGTAGCACTGCCACGGTACGGAAGCACGTCGTCGCAGCATCGTCGAAGTAGTCGGGCCTTTGTTGGATTATCGTTGCGGTCATCGAAGCACGCCGTCGCAGCACCACCGTGACCGTTTGAAGCACGTCGTCATTGCAGTTCGTCGCATCATTGCCACAGCTGTTGAAGCACGCCATCGCAACATCATCGAAGCAGCCGGGTTGCCGTCGTAGCATCACCGCAGCTACCGAAGCACTCGTCGTGACCGTCGAAGCATGTCGTCACAACATCCTTGAAGCAGCCGGGTTGCAGTCGTAGCATCACCGCAGCTATCGAAGCACTCGTCGTGGCCTTCGAGGAATACCGTCGCAACATCCTTGAAACAGACGTGTTGCCTTCGTAGCATCGCCGCAGCTACCGAAGCACCCATCATGGCCTTCGAGGAATACCGTCGCAACATCCTTGAAACTGACGTGTTGCCTTCGTAGCATCGCCGCAGCTACCGAAGCACCCGCTATGGCCGTCGAAGCATGCTCTCGCAACATCCTTGAAGCAAACATGTTGCCAATGTAGCATCGCCGTGGCTACCGAAGCACCCGTCGTGGCCGTCGAAGCATGATGTCGCAACATCCTTGAAGGAGACAAGTTGTCGTCGTAACATCGCCGTAGCCGTCAATGCACACCGCGGCCATCAAAGTGTGTCGTCGCAACATCATCGAAGCAGCCGGGGTGATATTGCATCATCACCACGGACACCGAAGCACGCCCTCGCGCCATCGCGGCGACCGTCGAAGCATATTGTTGGAACATCGTTGAAGCGGCCAGGCTTTCGTCGCAGCATGCCTCGTAGGATCGCTGCCGCTATCGAAGCAGTCGGGCTGCCGCCGTCCAGCGTCGCAGCACTGCTCACGCTCTCACACTACGCCCACAACAACTAGACCACCATTGCATGGTCACCTGTGTACGTTCTTTTCTTTTGGATGTATTGCCATGCAGAGTTGACGTATGTGTGTGCATGCAAAAAGCGTGTGGCCCAACCCAGCCCATCTCACGTGATGCGTCCGTCAGTGGGGCAGTACTGCAGCGGGGAAGTTGGGACCGTTCGATAGGCTGGATCGCAAGGCTGGCTAGATGGCTTAAATTCAGCAAACATCATCCGGATGATGCGTAGCACTGGCCTTTATTTTTGTGGGTTACTGCACGCGCTTGGTACGTCGTGGTAGATCACCTTTTTTTAGGGCTTCATGGTACATCACGTTCCCTTCCTAAAATCGTAGCCCCAACCTGTTGGCCTCTTCCCTACTTTTAGTTGGGCCTTCGGCGTTCCCTTTTTCTCTCCATGCGCCCAAGCGGGTCAACAAATCTCGGAACCTGCGCCCGCCGAGAGCCGCGAGGCGAGGGGACTTTTGAATCCTCCCGACCCGCTCGGCAGCCCGGAATCTCTTCACCGCCTTGCGCACTTTTCGGGGCTGTTGCCAGGAGCCCTTATATGCCACTCATAGCGCTGTGTAAGCGAGCGCCGCCTCAAGGGAAGCATATATTTTTATTTCTAATAAAAAATATGAAAAACTCTTTTTTAACTAAGAAATTGAAAAATATTATAAAAAATCAATTTAATAATAGAGAACGATATATAAAAATAAAAATGCCCAAATACCTTGATATAAATATTCATGTATTCGAACATCTCTTATTTAAATAATATGACTGCTTATTAAAAGAAATATTCATATATTTAAAAAATGCTCATACATTTGGGAAAAATTGTTCATATGTGTTAGAATATATGTTCATCACAAAAAGTGCTTACCCCCACCCCAACACACCAAAAAAAGCAAAAGAAAAAAAGAAAAGTGAAAAACTAAACCAATAATAATAATAATAATAATAATAATAATAATAATAATAATAATAATAATAAAGACCACCTAACTAGGTCCGCCCACCAGAGGAGCGTTTCAGGCGGCTCTGCCTTATATGCGGCTATAAGCGGCACATAGGGTTTGCCCCAGTTGCCCTGCATGCCTTCGATTCCCTTGCGGCACGCTTGTTCATGCCCCATCGCGACCCCTCATCTCTCCCTCGCAATCTACTGTCCAGGCATCCATGGACTCCCCGCACTGCTATTGTTCCATCGGTAGCACACGTAAAAATATGTTTATGATGTATGTGTTGTAAACTTTGATATACACGAGATTGTTCTCTAACATGGATATGTTTGATTGTTAGTATATTCTTCTCAAAAAAAAAATCTTATTGTTAGTATATTCTTTTAAAGGAACACGCCGTGTGATTTAAATGGGCTGCAGTCAGTGCCGCCATGTTGCACATGTTAGCTTTCTTTTATTTTTTTAGAATTTGTAAAAAGTACGTAAATTATAGTGATAGTAATAAAAATAAAGTTCAAACATTCGTGTGCTATAAATATTATATATGCATATAAAATAACTTATTTAGCAAAATGTTCATGTAATTCTTTAAAATAGTCATGTATTATTAAAAAAATATAAATAAAATAGTATTTCTGATTACAAAAATGTTTGTATAATTTAGAATAATACTAATATTTTCTATATTACAATTCATAAATATTATTTTAATTTTACAAACATTTGAATACTTGTGTGCACATTTTTATAATTCATAATTACGTTGTTTAAGATTTTTTTGAATAATTTAAAAATATTCATAATTATGAAAAAATTGTAAATTTAATTTTTTTATAAATATTCACTCATGACTATATTTCAATTATATAAAAATTATGAATATATTGCCATGAGTGAAGTATACACAAGTGACTGTTAATAAAAATGTTCGTATTCATAATTTTGTATAGTTTAAATATAAGCCATGAGTGTATAATTTTCTTTTGCATTTACTAAACAATTTAAATTTTTGTATTTACTAAGCGTTTTAAATATAGTCCACATGTAAATAAGTGAATATTTTTAAAAATTACATGAACATTTTTTAAATAATTTATTTATTTGTATGTATAATATTTATAACACATGAATATTTGAAAATTATTTTTATTACTGTGATTATAATTTACAAATTTCTAAAAAAAGGCTAACATGTGCAAAATGGGCTGCACTGACTGTAGCCCAGTTAAAACCCACAAACGTGTTCCTTTACGAAATATTAAGCACTGTTATCCTTACTAGGCATGACAAAAATGAATGGTGGTGTGACTAGCACAGCCTCATAGCTAGCGCGAGGCCTCTAGCTTGAGTCCCAACGTCCTCCATATTTAGCGTCAATTTTCCCTTTGTGTTGACAGGTAGGACCCACGGGTCATAGAGACATATGCTATGTAAGCCATCCTGTTCAGCGGGTCCCGCATCATGCTAATACGCCATGTGTGCACGCTAACCAAAATACGATGCCACGTCAGCGTATTTTACGTCTACTGATGGGATTAGCACGGTATTTGCACACTCGTGCCAAGTTTTGGAACCAGTTCGGCGTATTTTTTCAAGTTCAGACACTAAAGTGAACATCGGTGGCAAGTTTAAGCACCACTGGTGTAATTACCTCTTATTCTTATATACAAACAACTAGAAAACTAGGTTATAATTCAATATTGGCCAGTGCTAGTCCTTGATTGAGTTGTTTTTTTTCTGTTTCAGATCTTAACAACATAGTAATAGTGCAATGGTAGTGGACCCTGAAGTAGAGCCGGGGGTTAAGCATAAGTGGAGCGGAGCATGTCGTATAGGATGGCAGAACTGAAGATGCAGCCATTTATTGTTGCCTTACCCTTCTCGGTAATGTCATCGAAGATGGGTCGGTTTTGGTGCCCCATGCCAGTCTTCTAAGAGCATCTCCAATGGAATTGGATTATTTGGTGACCTAAAAGCAGTTTTAGGTATAGGAGAGAGAAGATAAGGAGAATCTTTTTTGGCTCTTCTCTAGCAGATTTTCTCTCTTTCTATAGTGCTTCTCCACTCCAAAAAAATTGTATGTTTCATCATATAAAATGATGCAAACATGTATGATCATGCATTACACAATTCTACACATAATATTTGCAATTCAGGTTCAAATTCAAACTAGCATAGTAGTTCTAAACGGCACGAACATGAAATAAACTCGATGATAAAATCCAACATAGATAGTTCTAAAACGACACGAACACAAACAAGTCTCTTGCTAGCCACATACATAGTTCTAAATGGCACTAAACAACTCTATGATAATAAACAAACTACCCGTTGTCGTCGTCGTAGCAGGAAATCTCCACGATGGCCTCCTCAACAGCCGATATGTCCTAAACGTATTAATAATTTTTGTGGTTTGGATGCTATAACCTTATCAAATATGCAATGTTTTATCATTTATTTGGATTGACATATTAATAAAGGGCCAGAGTGCCGGTTTTTATTTTCAGTGTTTTTGGTTTCAGGAAAAACAGGTATTTCTACACTACAAAAAAAACCAAGAAAATTCAGGGAAAGTTTTTACGATAAAAGATGACCCGCACCAAAAGGCCACCAGTTTACATATACATGTTTGACATTATTTAAGTACATGATTAACATTTTTTTAAACATATATTTTTATGTCTACTTCTTCCATAGACATTGTATATTTTTTGTATACATCAGCAACATTTTTTATATACATGTCTAATATTTTTCTAATACATGATTTACATTTTTTAAACATATATTTTTTATGTCTACTTTTTTTCATACACATTGAACATTTTTTATAAACATCAGCAATATTTTTTATACACGTTTAACATTTTTTATACATCATTAACATTTTTTTTCATATACATGTTTTGATGTCTACTTTTTTTCATACATTATTTGTGTATATCAGAAACATTTTTTATACACATTTTACATTTTTTAAATACATGATAAGCATTTTTTTTCATATACATGTTTTGATGTCTACTTTTTTTTATACACATTGTATATTTTTTGTATACATCAGAAACATTTTTTTATATATGTTTAATATTTTTTAAATGCATGATCAACATTTTTCAATTCTGCATGTAAACTGATTTCTATAATTGATACAATTAGAATATGAAAAAAAAGGACGAAAAAACAAGCGCTGACGGCCTCTGTTCCCCGCTGGGCCGGCCCATTCTGGCAGCTCTTGACGCGAGGCTGCGCTCTGTCTCACGTGAAGCGAGACATAGTGGCGCCCGTATCCTGCAGCATGTCCAAAAGCAACATGTACGCCTCCCAGTCCACATGTGCACCTGGCCACGAGCCGGCATCTCTTACATGCAACGCAATGGGCCACACCTCGGCCTTCTCGCTCTCCGCCCAGGCTGCAAACTTGGCCTGGCTCAGTCTTCCAGCCCACGGGAGCTATATATATCTCGGCTACTGCGAGACGGTACAGATAGGCTGGCCCAATATGGTTCCTGGCAGCAGGTTTTAGGAAGCTTCTATGACCGGTTCGGACTGGTTTTAGGAAGGATGGTTTTACCGCATACGAGCCCTGGTATTAAATATATTACGAGTCTATAAGATCCCTTAGACTTCGTATACGAATACATCATCATCCACATATTATTACAATATTTATTCAAAGTTTACTATATTCACCATCACCATGCTACATTAGTGACAAATGTAGTTGTAGGGAAGGATATATAACTTAGAAATACTTATGCAAAAGGTACGATATGTGTGCTTTGGTGATCACCCCCTTCTTTATTGTTTGTTCTATGGCATGAACGCGGGAGCCTTCCTGGCCTTGGCGATTTGCTCGAACGTGTAGGCCATCTCGATCAACCTCGGCTCGTACCCTCTCAACCCACCGAAGCAGAGACCAAATGGCACCCCCATCTTGCCGTACCCGGCTGGCACGGAGATGCCCAGCATGCCGCTGATGGCGAGCACTGAGGATGCATAGGCATTGGGCGTCACAACGGCATCCAACTTGTGATCCTTCATCAGTTTCTCCAACCCATTGGCAGACAACTTGTTCATCGTGTTCTCGGCCGCCAGGAAGATGATCTGCCCGATTTCTTTCAGCTTCTCCTGTCATACATTAATGTAAGAGAATTAAATTTCACAATATTTATCTGTTCAACTCTTCATATAAAAAAAAAGTTGAATGCTTGAGAATAAAACTAAACAAAAGATAACATCGATCGCAGCAGGAGGGAAATGCATACACAATGAATTGGAAGCTAAAATTTGGAGCTGACCTCAACGGGATGTGCATTGTTGAAAGCTATGATATCTGCAAGTGTTCTAACTGGGGAGTAGGATAAGTCTGATAGGTAAGAGTTGAGGCTTAACTAGAACTCTGCTGGTAATGAATCTGTTGCCCATTGTTAAGGGTATCCATTAGGATATCTAAATTGTCTATGTCCAGGTTCTCAATCAAGATAGCTCCTTGTTTCCTTCAAAAACATGTGAAGTGAACTATTAGAATTTTCAAAAACATTTTGTTAAACAGATACGTGGATTGATTTCACCAATATATACCTCATCGTGTTGAGATGTTGCCGGTAAACCGTGTGCTGCATGGTCCAATTCGGGAAGTTGAAGAAGCCGTTGGACACCGATTCTCTTCCCATTTAATCCGTCCATGTTTAAGAACTGCAGATATCCGCCACGAGGAATGTATTTGGAAGCTGTCTTCGCGGCTGCTGTGTCCCGTGCATCGTAGCCAACAATGGCGTCCAAGGCGTGGACTGCATCTGCCACCGTGCGGCAAATAGGCCTGCAGTTACAAAAATCTCAAGATTTATTTGTTTTAATTTATTCATATATGCATTTCCTTAGGTTTTAAACAAAACCCGGTGACTTACGACCAGGGCCGGAGCCAACTTGCAACCGATGGTTCAGTTGAACCCAACAATTTTTTTCTGCCACGTTCATGTACATAGATAGTGACTACTGTGAACCCAATAAATTATCAACGCTCAACCCATCGAAAGTAGCTGCCAAACCGTCCAATTAAAATATTGTAACGTGATTAGCCGATTAGCCCAATCAAAGGCCCAACGTGATTAGCTGATTAGCCGATTCATAGCAGACCGCACACTTCCCTACCTCCTGAAATTCCCTGCATGGCTCCCCAACTCGGAAACTCCCCACCACGATATCTGATCTCTCGTCCCCCCGTTTCGTCGGCAGGTAGCCAGAGGCAAGCCGCCGGCTGCCGGCAATGGTAGATCTGAGTCCAAATTCAAGGTTCTGAATATTACATCACCACATCTTCTCTCTCTTGTACATGTCCAGTCTAATCTAGTAGATTAGTGTTGTATGGTATTTGCCCTAGTTTTGCAATTGTCTTCCCCTAAACCTTGATTAATCTTGGTTATTGAGTGATATTAATATCTCTGGAGAAATCCATGACCAGATTCAGATTATGACGTTCACACTTCAAGCCCACCCGTTCAACGTTGGGAAAGTACATCAAATGTCGTTACTGTAAGTAATCTCTCAAAGCTTGCATCAACGAGATAAATTCTGCATTCCTTGGTGGCATCTGACATGGCTTCTTTTAACCCAAGAGATTTCCTTGCTGCTTTTAACTTGGGCAACCTAGTGAATCTAGCTGAGTTTTATCTACATAAATTTGATTCAAACCAAAACAATGGATGATCTTGGTCTTGAACTTCGCACTTACATTGACAATGTGCAGGCAGATGAAAGGTGCCAATTTGGATGGGTTTGTTGATCTTTCCATTGGCATATCAAATTCTGAAGCTAGTGCCACAACATAAGTGGATAGATTGTTTTCAGCTACAAATGTTGTTAAGAAAAAAGTTGCAAGATAAAATCCGTAATCAATTCATGAGTAGTTGTCTAATTTTCTTTGTGGAGAAAGAAAGATATTCTTTCTACCATTAGTAATTATGATGTGTTTCAACTTCTTACGAAGATGAAACATCGAAAGAGGACACTCTAAAATATGAGTGACTTTATATGCTTCTTTATTTAATGTCACTTTTTTAGATAGTCAAACTCACATGTCATTTTTTCATTGTTTTCAGCATGATGAGAAGTTGCACCTGATGTTACGAAAGTATTTTGGTGCTACTCTATTTACGATACATAAAGTGATTTACAGTTTCATCCAAAGGTATCTCATGCATCTTGAATTTTAAATGTAACAACTATATGTTATAAATAAATCATATTTTTATTCATTATATCCTATCTTTGAGTGCTACAATGTAGTTTTAAGATGGTATGAAATTGGACTTTAAACTTAATTAATTCATACCAAATCCTCATAATGAGACAAGGAATGAACCCATTGGCGAAATTTTCTGGCTCCGCCCCTGCTTACGACATGTCCGGAAATATGCATATGCAGAAAATTTCAATGCATAGGTATGATCACACATGACTGTACAAAATTAATGAAAACAGGAGCTTTGGCTCCGTCGTCGCGTCGACGTGTGCTCCAGCGTCGAGGTGGAGCCATGGAGCTTGTATAGGAGGTGTGGTTTGTTTATCCTTGTCAAGCTGGAGCTTGTTCTTCTTCTCATTTTCTGGCGAGGCGCAGCGTCTCTTCTCTTCTCCGGCGAAGGCGAGATTGCACAAGGAAGTCGTCTACCACTGCCGATGTTCGTTCATCGTCTCAAGATCCCGCCCGTCTCGGGCGGCTCATGCGGCTCAAAAACCCATAAGGCGGAGGTCCTGCTGAGCTCCGCGTGGTGGGCGCGTTTTCCTCTTTCGGCTTTGTCATCGCCGGCGTCGAGGATGAGCTCTGCTGCTTCTCTGTTGGTGACGAAGAAGAGGAATGGCTTGGTGTTGTGTGTATTTCATAGGCTTTTCAAGGTTCTGGCTGTAAACCTGCAATGTGTGCTTTTTCTTTAATATATATAGAGCAGGTTGTTTCTAAAAAAAAAGAACATATTCCGTGGCGTACACGCCTATATATTAAAATGTAAGGAGCGCGTACATAGACCAATTACATAGACAGAAATATACAAAGAGGATACAGCGCCACCACCAACCTGCACAAAGGAAACAACCATGGTGACAGAAATATACAAAGAGGATACAGCGCCACCACCAACCTGCACAAAGGAAACAACCATGGTGACAGAAATATACAAAGAGGATACAGCGCCACCACCAACCTGCACAAAGGAAACAACCATGGTGACAGAAATATACAAAGAGGATACAGCGCCACCACCAACCTGCACTAAGGAAACAACCATGGAGAAGAACGACGCAGCCGACCATCATCCTAGGAATTAGAAAAACATCATCACCCATTTGCTCTACAAGCCACGGTAGCCACACACCTACGAAGATCGAAGTCGTCGCTGAAAGAACACATCCGGGAGATAACATGGCCCAAAGATAATCCAAGTCTAGTTGTAATGGGCCGAATGTTGTCTTGTCCCTTCTTGTGTTTCTGGGCTTTTCGCCTACTGCTGCGGGCTTTTATTCCGTTTTCTTGTTTTTTCCCTTTTTTTTGGTCCTCGATTTTCGTACATTTACCGTATGTAATGTATTAGGCTTTGTAAAATTCAAAAGAAAATGTAATAGGTTTTGATGCACAAGGAGATCGAATTATGAGCCTAACTGAAACTACTATATTCATTTGATGTTTCATAGTTTAACTTGGTGCTGCTTCAGCACTAACATTGTGCAATTGTTTTTGTTATCTATAGCTTTGAATTAAATGTGTATTTGTCTACAGAAAAAATATTTTCGAACTTAGTTTCTCTTCGTGTTTACATAGTAGTACATAATAAAAAATAGGTATGTACATTTGGTTTAAATTTAGTCTTAAAAATTTGATTCTCATGTTTATAGACCTCGTGTGATTTTTTTTTCGTGGCTGTATATTTCCTTATTATTGCACTTGCGTTTTCTGGTACACAAAATTGCACATATTTTGCTTTGTGCAGCTGATCATATCTAAAATGTCTTTACTAATTCTTAATCACCTAAAAAATAGTGAAATCCTAGCCCCGAGCTCAAATGAGTTCGGGTGAACAGTAAAATCGAAAACCATTTTAAAAATGTTCAAAAAATTCTGAAATTTTTTTGTGGTAAACTTTGACAAATGTTCTAACTGCTTGCAAAATTTCATCTTCAGATCACATTCGTGGAAGGCGTGACAAAAAAAAACAAAATCGATGCTCTGAAAATGCTACTTTCAAAGCATTTTGGAGCACTGATTTAGTTTTTTTTGGCGGCGATCGTGCATCACTCGGCTGGGGTACTGATCCAGGGGCAGTGGGATGGCCCGGGACGAGGGTCGCCGCATCCAAGGCACGTCCACCGGGGGAAGTCTCAGCACCCCAGCCGAGTGATGCACGATCGCCGCCGCCCGTGCCCGAACCGGTCCAGGAGCCGTTCGAACTACTGCCTGTGAATCTAGTACAGCCAGAGGCAAATACTGCTGCTACTTGGTGTTGGAAGCATGGCCTGATTGGTTACCATCTGTTGTAGGAGCGCTCTTTCTTTTCTCTTTCCCTTTGTTTCCCAAAGCATCCCACGACTGGGTATCAATGCTGTGATCATCATCATCATTCTCATCATCATACAGAGGCCGGGGATCGTAACCAGGTGGGGGAGGGTCAACAGGTGCGCTGGCAGATGATCCTCCAAGCTTAGGTTCGACATGCATGATGAAACCTTTCCGACAACAAAAGATCTGGAATGGCCCCTTTACCTTCCCCGCTTCCCGGCACCAAATCTTGAGACGGACCGGACCACACGAAGAAATTGATGCCTCGTCCACTTCCACAACTACTCCAAGAACCTTACAGATTTCCTTGATGACCGGCTTGACCCGCAGCTTTTGTGGAATGTTGTGCACCAGCACCCATGTCTCCTCCAGAATAGCATTGGCGGCCTCATCGTCGACCGGAGCGCCCACTTGCACGGTCACGTCATTGATAGGGTAGGTTTAGCTTGCCAACTACCCTGGAAAGCCGAAGCATGTCTTTTGTAGGGAACACCACTGAAAACACACGATCACTGATTTGATGCACACGCCAGTCCCAGTCGTCCTCCGACAGATTGCCAAGCTCTTCTTTGAGTGTCTCCATCGTAATCATGTTGTCGCCACTGACGGTGAGAGAAGCAGTATTGGCAACGATGTCAGGCTCCATCTCGTCAACATCTTCCATGTCCAGGTAGTAAAAACCCGCCTGCCTCATGCCAAAACAAAGAATAGATAGCGAGGGCGTCTTCCGCGGCCCCGGGCACTGAGCAGTCACATAGCCGGGCAACCTACACAGGTAAAGCACGCCTTCGGCTTGTCGCACTGAGCCAGAAAGTGGTTCTCATCACAGTTGAAGCACTCCACCTCCGGCTGTAGCCCATCACTGCCATTACCCACCGGAATGGATGCGCCTGCCACCACTGGCAGGTCCCAGTCGCACTCCCTGTGGACCGGCGCGGTTTCCCTGTTGCCGCTTCTTCCTTGGAGGAGGCTGACCTCCCTTGCTGCCTTGGTTACGATACTGCCACTGCTGCGCTCCCTGAGCATTGTAGCCACCATTGCCGCTACCGTCCCCTTGCCAAGTGGGATGGCGGCCGTCCGGCACTCCCTGCCTCTGGAACGACCGCCCGTCCGATCCGTCGCGCCTGGAGCTTTGGGGGAGGGGGGAAGTGGAGAATTGCCGTGATCTGGCAAGCGAGGAGGTGATCAGTCGTGGTGGTTTCGCGAGCCAGAGCCCCGCCAGGATCCATCCCCACGGCCGCGGGATAGCTGTTGGCGTAGATCCCATTCGCACTGGCGCTCAGCCGGACCCGGCTCCGGCCAGTCACGCTGGCGCTTCCCGTAGCGATCGTCGTTGCGACCCATCAGCGCCTGGCGGTAGGATAGATGGGCCGAGGCAAGCCGGCGCTCGAAGGTGGAGGGGCTGGGTGGGAAGGGGAGAGGGTTGCGGCGTGGGATCTGGCGAGCAGACCGATCCCAACGGCACACGTCTTGTTGAGAGGAGGCAGGAAACCCTAAACTGACCGAATCTGCCCCGCGGGGGATCCACCACCAGGATATACCCCTGGGCACCGGCAACTGGGCTGTAGGCTTAGAAACACGCGTACCCGGCCCAGTAGACCCACTGGGCTGTCTGGACAAGTGAGACATGTCAAACCCAAATGAGGGCGGAAGGCGGTTGGGCCTGATCCGTCTCGGCCCATGACACGAGCCTCCACCCGCTCCGTCCTGTAGAGGTCTGGGCTGGGTCTGAGAACCTTAGTAGCAGGCACCACCGCCGCCGCCGCCAAGTCCACGGCGCCGACCGCCGGCAGCTTCGAGACCTCCGGCACCCCGTCCACCGACACCCCGCCATGGAACGAGGAGGCGAAGAGGCGCATGCCGCTGTCGGAGTCTGTATCAGGCGCGAGGCGGAAGTGACTGCCGTCACAGGCGCACTGCATTCTCCCCGCGAGCTTTAGCCGACAACACCCACTCCGATGAGACCTGCCGCTGCACGGCTGAGGAAATCTACTGATGCCTCCTGCACCTGCGACCATCCACCACCAGGGCTGGTCGCTGTGTCCGGCACCTCCTTGCCAGTCCTGCCGCAGGAATCAAGGCCCGGCCTTGTAGAAGATGTCCGCGCGGCCACCGCGGTGAGGACGAATTCCTTGAGCGAGCACGAACCTGCAAGGGCCACGGCCAAACCCGGTGCCGCAGACCGTGGCCGCCGAGCCGCCTGCGACCCGACACCACCACCCGGCGTCGGAGAACCCACGTCCAGCCCAGCATCTTCCAACGCCCAGAACCGTCCTCGGGGTGGAGGAGGGGATCTCAGATCAGAGGAAGGCGAGGAGGCCACGGACGCGTGAGCGCCGTGCCGCCTACCCACCAGCTGCCATGAGCCCACCGCCGGCGGAGATTCGACGGGGCGCGCGGCCAGCGCGAGGAGAGGAGCGTGGAGCGGAGAGCCGTTGGGAGCCATCAGGATCTGTTGGCACATAAGCGGAGTCGATAGATTGTCGTAGCTGCATTTTGTTATGTTTTCAAAAAATATGAACCCCATTTGGACACTCGCCGGTCGTGAACAATTGTGTGTGTGTGTGTGAGGGATTTTTTTTTCAAAACTATGACGAATATTATAGCAAATTTGAAAACTATAGGGCCCAATAAAAAAAATGCAGAAATAGCAGCCCGTCGGCCTGCGGTGGGCCGAAGAGCAGCCCGTCGGCCTGCAGTGGGCCGAAGAGGGGCCCGTCGGCCGAAGAAGGGCCTGTCGGCCACCAGGCGGCTGAAGAGGACCCGTCGGCCTCCAGGCGGCCGAAGAGCCCCTGGATAAGGCCGACCGGCTCCTTTCTTCCTCCTCTGGTCGCTAGCTCCTCCTCTCTCTCTCGTTGCTCTCTGTACATTCGTCCCCCGCGCCGATCTCTTTCTTCCTCCACCCATTTTTCTATCCAATCCACAAAAACAATAGATCATAGCATTCTCCGCCGGCCTACGGTATTTTTTTTTGCTATGGGGTAGTTTTTTGTGCGTGAGGAGGAGCCATGGTGGGGTGGAGGAGGTGTGGCTAGTGAGGAGGTGGTGGGGTGGAGGAGGTGCGGGTGTGGAGGCAGTGGTGGTGAGGAGGAGGTGGTGGTGAGGATGAGTTCCAATGGTGTTGTCCGGTGGTGCAAGGAGTCCGCGAGGTGGCCGGTGCCGCTGAGTTGAAGAGAGAGAGGAGGAAGAAGAAGGGGACACACGCGTCGAAGGTATAACAATGTCGTCACAAATTTTCTATGAGCTGTACAGTTTATTGATTTTATTTAGTGTACATAGTCATTTTAGCGGATAGTTAGTGTAGCCGGTAATAATTATGTTCATTGCGATTAATGAGAAGGTGGCAATGTCTGACAGGTGAAAATGTCTGAAACAGTATACTACGGCCCTGGTAATGTTCGATATAATGAGTTGGGGGTTGATCTTAGCGAGTTTAAAAATAGTGTCATGACACTTTCAGACCTGGACAGACTGGACATTAGACAGTTGAAGCACTGGTTGACTATTAGTTTTGGGCTGGATCCTGAAGTATGTTCCATCAGTATTCATGCATTGTGGACCAAATCCTGTAAAAATGTCAAGTGGGAGTTGATGCCGATAGATAGGAGCCATCAATGGTTGACCCTATTAAGTCGTTCCTGAGACCGAAGAATCCACCCATATGCCCTAGTGCAACCTGTGGCGAAGGAGGAGAATACCGTACAACTCCACGTGGGGTATGAACCCGGCCAGGGTAGTCAAGTGGCTAACGAGATTTATTTATCCGGGTCACAGCCACAGGATGTGGATGCTAGCCAAGAGTCAGACTATGTGCCACAGACTGTTTGTGGTCATGATACTGGGCAGAGTCAGTCGATAATATTAGCTGGTTCTGGTGTTGCTGATGGGGATGAGGAAGGCGATGAAATGCAGAGGGTGATGGAGGAAGAGGACGAGGATGGATTTGCGGAGGATCTGGATTCAGAAAATTCCGACGATGAAGTGGAGGTACCGATTCCTTCTGCATGGGATCAGGACATATCCACCAGGCTTACTGTCAACGATGGCCATGAGACTCCATGGCAATATAATCTGAACCAAGTCCAGATAGGGGCTATGTTTGATACAAAGAAAAAATTGAAGTATGCGATGATAAAGTGGGCTATGTCTACGCAGAGGGTTTTCCGGACACACATATCAAGTCCAACAAACTATACCGTGAAGTGTGTTGAAACAGGTTGTCCTGCGAAGGTGCACGGGCACGTGCCAAAGTATAACATCCATTGGGTTGTCACCAATGTGGTTGTCACCAATGTGGTCCCACATAATTGTGTGAGGAAAAACCTGTTGGTTCGTCATCCAAACCTGACTTCAACTCTCATTGCGCAACTCATGTATACTGAGATAGTGGAGAAGAAAGATATGGAAGCAAAACACATCCAGACAGCAGTGAAGGTCAGATGAAATTATGAAATTCCTTATGGGAAGGCTTGGAGGGCTAAGCAGAAGGCTATGGAGGAAAGGTTTGGGACATTCTTCGACTCATATGATAATGTTGTCCGTCTCCTTGACATACTGAAGGAGAGGAATCCCGTCACTTATGTTAACATACAACACACGAGGTTGGAGAGTATACCAGATTTCAAGGTGTTGAAACGAGTATTCTTCTCTTTCGCTATGTGCATCGAAGCTTTTTGGCATTATCCTCCTGTGATGTTTGTGGATGGTACATTCCTGATTGGTCAGTACAAAGGGCAAATCCTGACTGCTATTGGTGTGGACGGAAACAATCAAATCATCCCACTTGCCATGGCATTTGTGGAGGGTGAGAACTTTCCGAGCTGGGTATGGTTCTTCCGGCAAGTTAAAATTGCGATCGTGAAGGACCGACCAAACGTGTGTGTCATTCAAGATAGACATGCTGGTATATTGAAGGCCGTGAAGACACTAAGGAATCCAATAGCTGACGAACCAACACCTTGGAAGGACTTGCAGAGCCGGTGGTGCATGCGCCATCTTGGGGCTAATTTTTTCTCACAGTTCAAGAACAAATGGTTGATGAAATTGTTCAAAAAATTATGCAACCAGAACCAGCAGCGCAAATACGAATTTATTTGGTCAAAACTAGATGAGTTTACTAAGAAGCAGATTCGTGTGAGGAAGAAAATGGAAAAAGATCAGGTTAAATTAGCAGCACTCATCGCGGAGCTAGAGGAGCCAGTAGGTCTTTGTGACTTGCCAGTAATTGACCCTCCTAATACTCAGAGAAAGAAGGGCAGGGCAATAAAGGATTTTTCTGAGTCGATAGAGAAAGAGCCTCCGGTGAATTGGTCTTTGCTGCATGACACCCATGGAGCTAGGTATGGCCACATGACAACCAATCTTGCAGAGGTGTAAAACTTTGTACTGAGAGGGAATAGAGCATTGCCACTCACAGCTATTTTGGAGGCTGTATTCCATGTCACTTTGAGATATTTCAGAGAAAGGCACGAGTTAGCAAAGAAGCATATTGCAGATAAACATAACACACCTTATTGTAGCCGTGTCATGGAGTACATGGCAAAGAAGATAGAGAAAGCAATGAAGCACACTGTCAGACTCATACGTAATCAGGAAAGGAGGTATGAGGTTCAGCTTCCTACTGATGGTTTTGGTTCTGCAAATGAGGTGAAGACGCACGAGGTAAAAATTGGAACATAATTTTATCCAACGTGTGAGTGTACATGCAACAAACCGAAGTTGTTGCACCTGCCTTGCTCACATGTGTTGGCTGCCTGTGGCCAGATTGAGTTGGACGCTATCTCCTTCGTGTCCACATACTATTTAAAAGATGCAGTACTCAATGTCTGGACAGGTGAGATGACAGGGTTTAGAGTCGTCGGCAATTTCAACAAGGTAAACGATGGGGAGAGAGTATACATCCCAGTTCCAGAACTTCGGCGAACAAGCAGGGGCAGACGTAAGGTAAAGCACATCCGAAACGATATGGACCAATCTGAAGCTGGTGGAGCAACCAGACAATGTTTGCTATGCGCGGCTTATGGGCATAGTGAAGGAAATATGCCCTAGAGGCAATAATAAAGTTGTTATTTTATATTTCCTTATATCATGATAAATGTTTATTATTCATGCTAGAATTGTATTAACCGGAAACTTGATATATGTGTGGATACATAGACAAAACACCATGTCCCTAGTAAGCCTCTACTAGACTAGCTCGTTAATCAAAGATGGTTAAGTTTCCTAACCATGGACATGAGTTGTCATTTGATAATGGGATCACATCATTAGGAGAATGATGTGATGGACGAGACCCATCCGTTAGCTTAGCATAATGATCGTTAAGTTTTATTGCTATTGCTTTCTTCATGACTTGTACATATTCCTCTGACTATGAGATTATGCAACTCCCGAATACCGGAGAAACACCTTGTGTGCTATCAAACGTCACAACGTAACTGGGTGATTATAAAGATGCTCTACAGGTGTCTTCGAAGGTGTTTGTTGGGTTGGCATAGATCAAGATTAGGATTTGTCACTCCGAGTATCGGAGAGGTATCTCTGGGCCCTCTCGGTAATGCACATCATATGAAGCCTTGCAAGCAATGTGACTAATGAGTTAGTTATGGGATGATGCATTACGGAACGAGTAAAGAGACTTGCCGGTAACAAGATTGAACTAGGTATGATGATACCGACGATCGAATCTCGGGCAAGTAACATACCGATGACAAAGGGAATAACGTATGTTGTTATGCGGTTTGACCGATAAAGATCTTCGTAGAATATGTAGGAGCCAATATGAGCATCCAGGTTCCACTATTGGTTATTGACCGGAGATGTGTCTCGGTCATGTCTACATAGTTCTCGAACCCGTAGGGTCCGCACGCTTAACGTTCGATGACGATTTGTATTATGAGTTATGTGATTTGATGACCGAAGTTTGTTCGGAGTCCCGGATGAGATCACGGATATGACGAGGAGTCTCAAAATGGTCGAGAGGTAAAGATTCATATATTGGAAGGCTATATTCGGACATCGGAAAGGTTCCGAGTGATTCGGGTATTTTTCGGAGTACCGGGGAGTTACGGGAATTCACCGGGAAAAGAAATGGGCCTTATTGGGCCATACGGGAAATAGGAGGCAGCAGCCAGGAGGTGGCGCGCGCCCCCCCAAGCCCAGTTCGAATTGGACAAGGGGTTGGGGGCGCATGTAGGAGATATGCCCTAGAGGCAATAATAAATGTTATTATTTATCTCCTTGCTCATAATTATGTTTATGTTCCATGCTATAACTGCTGTGGTTCCCGAGCCCGTATATCCATAAAGGCTCTGGGGAAAACCCATGTGCACGTGTGGAATAATAAACGGTAAAAAGTATTCCTAGTCATGCCTCTAAGACTAGCTCAAGTGTTGCATGATGATTATGTTTTCCCAATCATGGGCATGTCTATGCCAGCAGCTTTGAGGGCACAATGTTAGAAGAACATTTGTGTTGAATCGACCCGATTGATGTTATGCTATGAGATTCATTCGTCACAAGTTAATGGTTGATAACACAGAGATGGTTAACGTTTGCATGATTCCTCAGACCATGAGAGTATCGAGTTTCTTCATGCTTGATTCATGAACTTTGGGGTTTGTTAAACGTCATCCGTAACTGGATAGCTATTACGGCGGCTTACGGGTTCATGGGAAAGTATGTTAAGTAACTTGATAGCTCAAGATTGGGATTTGCTCCTCCGACGATGGAGAGATATCTCTGGGCCCTCTCGGTGTTAAGGTATCCATCATCGTCTGGCCAGACACTTTGTGATTTGATCACAGGGATGCCGGAACACGGTAACGAGAAAAGAGAACAATACCGGTAACGAGGTAACTAGCATAGTGGACAAGTTGTTGATCCACGGGAATGCCAACATGTCTCGCCTCGGGTATTTGTAACATATCGCGAAGCAACAGGAATAGCACACGGCAACTGGAGGTTCACTCGAATATTCATTCGTGTGGGTATAGGGGTCAATATGGGTGTCCACGGCTCCGATGTTGATCATTGATCGGAAGGGGTTCCGTGTCATGTCTATACTTCACCGAACCTATAGGGTCACACGCTTAAGGGTCATCTATCTGCTGAATACTAGACAGGGAGTCTGAGAGAAAATCACCGAAAAAGTTTCGGACAGCGGAAAAGTTCCGCAGAGAGAGGTCACCGGATGAGTTCCGGTGAAACTGAAAAGTTGTTTCAGGGGATACCATTAAGTCAAAATGGTTTTGGCACATGCCTGATAATTCTTGGAGGATGCCAGAATCATTCTGGAAACTTCTGGGAATTTTCTGGAAGAAAAAACCGGAAATGTTCCGGGGCTGCCGGAACCGCTTCAGATGCTTTTCGCAGATGAAATCACTAAACTAGAATTGTTCCAAAACGCGTTGAAAATTATTTTAGTGGGTACTGGAAATGTTCTAAGCCCACATAAATATTTTCAGTTCGAACGGACGCTGAAAAATGTCGTCGTGAATAGTGAAAGTGCTTTTTGGAATTTTTTGGAAAGCCACCTTTTAGGGATTTTTGCTAAAGGCTTCTAGAAGGTGATGTGGATGGATGAGAGCCCCCTTGGGGGGGGACCCCTAGGGGGTGGCCGGCCACATGTGGAGCTCCTCCTTGGAGCTCCACATGTCCTTTGGTTTCTCTCTTATGCCCTTGGAAAGAGTTTCCTTCATGGGTATTTTGGTATTTCTTGAATGCCCATCCTACCCCTTGGTTTTCCTATATAAGGAGGAGAGGGGGCTGCTCAATCCTTCATCCCTTCTCACATACAAGTGCCATTGCAATGATCTGGCTTCTCTCTCCCTCCCACGAAAAGAGTTTCGTAGAGCCGAAAGGCTGTCTGGGTTCCGGTGGGAACTAGTTCTGGACGGCGAAGCCCTGCCGGATAGATGACACCGTATGTGTGCAACTCTGTAGAGAGGTCGTAGTTTCGATCTTAGTGCCCGAGGGGCTGTTCGTGAGTGCCTCCCGAAGGGCTGTCCAAGTGACGGTCCTAGTTCTATGAGTCCTCCCGAAGGGCTGTCCAAGTGACCGTTCGAGTTTCGAAGGTCCTCCCGAAGGGCTGTCCGCGACACCGTCCGGGGGACTGTTCGACCGCCTCCCGGAGGGCTGTCCAAAGAGAAGACGAGGGTATACATCCTCGCGGTTGGGAGGTTGTAAATCCTAGCTGCGGGGATCTGCACCGCCGATCGTCATCGACTCTACTTCCGCTGCGCTACGAGTCGGTAACGAAAATGATCAAACCTTGTATACAGTCTCCATAGTGGTCCTGGGCTGGTGCGTAGGTCGGAAAATTTTTGTTTTCTGCTGCGTTACCCTACAGTGGCATCATGAGCCATGCTATGCGTAGATGCAGGTTGCGATCTAGAATACATAGTAATGTATGGGTGTTGCACAATATAATAAGGTAGTAGATGAGTTCTATTACTGAAAATTATTTGTGCGGGTAGCACATGAAATCTGTTACCCGATGTTCTTGTTGCTTCCCTGGAATTTGCATATTTCTGATCTTGATAACAGCATGGTGGAGTTTCAATGTTCTGGCAATCCGCGATCCTGATTGATCAACGAAGTGCTAACAGTTCATTGAATTCCACTGTAGTTAAAAGGAAAGATGAAATTTCGCAGACGAAAGGGCAATGCAGATATGATCTGCACGGGGGTCATGCGTATGACGAAGTTTAGTATGGGGCTCGAGATTTTATTATCTCGGTTTTCATACACCCTGGAAAGTTAATCTAGCGACTTGAATTATCATACTTGATGATGGACGTTGGTAGCTTCGGTTTGTTTCGAAACCTTAGAAGCCACGTAAAATAAGTTTTTGCTTGAACCGATTAGAGACGTCTAACTTGGTTTTGCAGGAGGGTTTGCATGTGCATGTGATGTGGTATAGCAGTGCTCATAATAATTTGATTATGTATGAGATGACTATATGATGTAAATTAATTAACATGACCTGCGTGTCATGATTCGGCATGATGGCTGGAGCCATATGATTGCACTTTAATGACCTGCGTGTCAACCTTATGTAATGCACTTATTTTATTAGCTATAGAGATAGCAATATTATCTGGTGCATCGACAAGGTGGTGGCAATCTTCGCGAAGGTGAACACCGACGCGAATGCCGAAGACGAAGAAATACAAGAATTCTCCGTCAGAAAGGGCTATACCATATCATGCTATTATGAATTACCTGAGATGTTTATCCCTTATGATGCACCCTTCTTGATTGCGCGGTAGTCGCTTTTTATTAGGGTGATCTCTCACAAAAATATCATAGTTGATAGTGTTCTCCCAAGTGTAGCACCGTCACGGCACCTAACTTTTCGGGGTGCGCCATGACTAACATGGGTATGAACGATTAGGGATGTGCGAGGCGGGTGAGTTCAGACCTCACAGTGAGATCACTTGGTTATCTTTGACGTTCAGGCATGACAGTCATGAGCTCGGAACACGCCCATCGAAAGATGAACAAGAGTCGCATAGAGATGTGATTGGCAGGTTGGCCTACCGGTTGAGATTTTTGCCATCAGTGGTGACTAACATCAATGACGAATAATCAAAACACGGGTCTTGAATCACTCACAATCAATTATGAGAGATATTGATTTGAGTGGGAGCGCACTGTAGAATTATCTTGTTTAATTCTCAGTGCAATTAATTTTGAACACTGTCTAAGTGTGATTTGCATAATAGTTGTAGAATAATGGCTCGCGTTTCCACCTTCCCTATTAAAATTGAATAGCTGTTAAATATCTGGTTAAAACTTTACGGTTGGTAACGTAATGTGAGGATTATCCTCAAGAGTGCCAAGAAGGATTTTGTCCTATCGCATACTTTGGTATTCTCTCGCTTATGCTATGGATCATGTGACTCTCGTCCTTCGATCCAAAAGCTAGAATTCCATTTCAGTCAAGTGCAATATGTTTGTTTCCATGAGACCCGAACTTCGAAAGTTTGGATAGTTATGTGATATTCATGGAATCTGAAAATCATTTTCAAAGACAGACAAAGGCTAAAAGATATGAGATATCCAAAGCAATGTTTGTTTGCAAACTATTAGTAAAAGAAGTTTACTATGCATTAGACTGATAAGAGAGGGATCCAGAAGAACGCCTATCATATGATAAAAGGTGAATAAAACAACAACTTAAGAGAAAGGAAGTGTCCGAAGGGTGTTAGTGAAACTTTCACGCCTAGGAAGTCCGAGGCTAACGCCACTCTTAAGTTGGGTGCTTCTTCTGAGAGTAGGAGAAATACTAAAAGTTAAAACTGTTAGAAGTATAAAGGCAATAAAGAAGAAGACTGGAATATCCAGCTCATGTATGAATGTCATACAAAGTTTTTGATGTATAGAAGGCTGGTCAAAGATATAGTTCTTGGGAATTATGGTTAAACATGTTAATCACTAATTCTTGGGTATTGTGAGACAATCACAAAGATACCCACTCGATTGCATTCTGTTGCAACTCGATGTAAGAACTACTATGGCCTGAAAGACTAGCCAGGAATGAGGTTGAGATACACACATGGGACATAGTAAATGTTACTATACCTTCCATCGGTGTATTACCTATGTATTTACTTTCATAATTCATTTTAGAGTTTCACACTCTAGCCCTTTGCATAAGGTATCTTGCAAGAAGGTTGTTCATAAGAGAACTTTTTATGTTCGGTGTTATGAATAACATAAGGGCCATACTTTCAATATGAATGAGATGTATGTTATGAATATTGATAATAATATATTACCTCTGGATTTACATTCATAATTCATTTTAGAGTTTTACACTCTAGCCCCTTGCACAATGTTGTTGCAAAAAGGTTGTTCATAAAAGGAACAATTGTTGTTCAGTATTATGAATAACATGAAGGGCCGTGCTTCCATCCTCGATGGGACGTATGTTATGAATATTGATGGTAATATGATACATCCATAACACTGACGCTAAATATCATAAAGACTAAAAGAATACCACACAAGTGTGGCACTGCATTTGGTCACATTGGAGAAACCCGCATGGATAAAATCCATTATGATGGATTTTTGAAGTCATTTGATTTTGAATCATCTGACACTTGCAACTTTCCTCCGAAAAGTGAAGTGACTGAAATACCGTTCACAGACCATAAGGAACGGACAACAAACTTATTGGTGATCATACATTTGATGTGTGTAGTCCGATAAATGTTGTTAGTAGTGGATTTATCTATCTTCAGAAATGACTCAAGTAGATATGTGGATATTTACTTGATGAGACGTAAGTCTGGATCTTTTGAATTCATTCGAAAGGTTTTCAAAAAGGAAGTAGAAGTTATTGTAACAAGAAAATTATGTTTCTACAATTTGATTGCAGAAAGGAATATTTGAGTTACAAGTTTAGCGAATGTCTGATGAGTTGTGAAAGTAGTTTCATAACTTGCACCTCCCGGAACACCACTGCAAGTGGAAAGTCCGTGAAAATGTAATCGAACCATTTATGACATGGTAAGATCAAAGATGACATAAATAAATTTGCCATTATCCCTTTTAAAGAGTGATGCTTTAGAGACTGCGGCTTTTACACTGAAAAGAGCTCCATCGGGTCGGTTGAAATGACACCATGGTATGGTACGCCAACCATGTTATATCTTTTCTTAAGCATTTGGAATATGGGGCTTGTGTAAAAGGTTACAAACCTATTCCAAATCAGACAAGTGCTACTTTGTAGGTTATCCCAAGTCATTGGGTATTCCTCCCTCACTATACCGAGGCAAATAGGTTTGCCACAAAGAACGGTATGCTTTTTGAAGAAAATGGTTCTTTCAAAAAGGTGAGTGGGAGAATAATGCAACTCGACGAGATAACCAGTATCTCCGTCATCAGGTCAAAGGAAAGAGACCTTGGAAGTAATTCCAGAGTTTCCTACTATGACTGATACGGAAGTCTCTACAATAAAATGTATGGACTTCGGTCGAACTTGCAGCTGAACCACGTAGGCAAGGCTCGTGCAAACCTCTCATGTGCGCAAACGAGATATTGTTGTTAGACAAAAGTATACCTACGATACACAAGGAAGCGTTGATGGGCCCTGACTCCGGAATTGGCTAAATGCCAATACAATCCGAGATAGTCTCCATATAAATGTTTCAAGATTAAAACCTTGATACACCTTTCGAAAGACTTAGAGTCTAACGAATTTTATGGAACTAAAAACTGATACGGGTAAAAATGTTTTATCCATAAAGCTCGACTTGTTGCAATAACGAGTTCAAGGAGTTGACTACGATGAGGTTGTTTCATCGTAGCGATGCTTAAAGTCGGTTCGGGTTGAACTAGCAATTAATACATATTTCAATCATGAGATATGAAACAAAGGATGACAAAAGGATTTCCATCTGATGGAAATAAAACCAAGGACTTGCATGTGTTACAGTCCAAGGTATTTTGTCATTCCAGAAGATGCTAGTAAGTATGCAAACTTCAGAGTTCCAGCAATGGACAGAAGAGAGCAAAATGGAGTTGGAATCTTCGTGTTTTGATGAAATGGTCAAAGGGGTTTGACTTCATCAATGGGTAACGAAGATGCTTATGATTCAAGAAAGTAAGTGGGAGCATAATAAAATTTCTAAAAACGTTGTGTGCTTGACACATTGTTAATTGGAAATAAATTTCTTGACACGAATTAGGACTTCATTTGAAAATAGTTTTTCGATGAAGTGCTTGGGCAAAATAGCCTTTATATTAGGCATGATGATCTATGGAGATAGATTTACCTAATGGGGCTGAGCAAAGATACATATTGACAAGATGCTAAAACCTTTTAGCATTAAAAACGTCAAGGAGTGATTCTTGCCGAAGTCACATGGAAAGAGTTTTTACAAGACTCGGTGTCCCAAAAACACTGATGAGCAAAATACATGATGGAGATTCCACACACCTTCATATTTGGATTAATCATGTATTCCATGGTATGTAAAAACAACCAGATATGTCCAATACTCCAAAGTTGTTGCGAGTATAGATACCAAAGTGATCAAAAGTACTGATCATGGGACAACGGTGAAAAAAGGTCATTGAGTACTATAGTAGCACTGATGACATGTTTTCTCGCAAGCGGAGATCATGAAGAGTTCGTTGTAAAAGGTTACATCGATACAGTCTTTATCCATGCTCCAAGCGATTTTCGATTAAAGTTAAGGGTTTTGTGCAATACACAATATGGTGGCACGGTAGTTGGAAATTGTTCCAAACAAGATACTGAGGCGAATTCTATAACAAAGGCTAAGTATGTTGACGCTTTAGAAGCGACAAAGAAGTTGTTGAATCATATAGTTCATTCATGAACTTAGTATGGTTCCAAGAAGGCTTGGTCAATGGGACACTATTGCAGATAGTTGCTCCATAGCTCAGTCTGAGGAATCAGGTTTCGACCAATGATTCACACATATACAAAGCAAGGTGTACACAAAATATGAATTTTGTGAAAGCGTGAAAATGCGAGGATATGCAAAGATACACACGGATCTGAAGTTGTCAGATCCGTTGGACATCAGGCTATACCACATGCGAAGCATATTTTACACCAATGTGCCATAGGTGTAAAGTGCATTAACATTAACTAGATTATTGACTCTAGTGCAAGTGGGAGTCTGTAGGAGATATGCCCTAGAGGCAATAATAAATGTTATTATTTATCTCCTTGCTCATAATTATGTTTATGTTCCATGCTATAACTGCTGTGGTTCCCGAGCCCGTATATCCATAAAGGCTCTGGGGAAAACCCATGTGCACGTGTGGAATAATAAACGGTAAAAAGTATTCCTAGTCATGCCTCTAAGACTAGCTCAAGTGTTGCATGATGATTATGTTTTCCCAATCATGGGCATGTCTATGCCAGCAGCTTTGAGGGCACAATGTTAGAAGAACATTTGTGTTGAATCGACCCGATTGATGTTATGCTATGAGATTCATTCGTCACAAGTTAATGGTTTATAACACAGAGATGGTTAACGTTTGCATGATTCCTCAGACCATGAGAGTATCGAGTTTCTTCATGCTTGATTCATGAACTTTGGGGTTTGTTAAACGTCATCCGTAACTGGATGGCTATTACGGCGGCTTACAGGTTCATGGGAAAGTATGTTAAGTAACTTGATAGCTCAAGATTGGGATTTGCTCCTCCGACAATGGAGAGATATCTCTGGGCCCTCTCGGTGTTAAGGTATCCATCATCGTCTGGCCAGACACTTTGTGATTTGATCACGGGGATGCCGGAACACGGTAACGAGAAAAGAGAACAATACCGGTAACGAGGTAACTAGCATAGTGGACAAGTTGTTGATCCACGGGAATGCCAACATGTCTCGCCTCGGGTATTTGTAAAATATCGCGAAGCAACAGGAATAGCACACGGCAACTAGAGGTTCACTCGAATATTCATTCGTGTGGGTATAGGGGTCAATATGGGTGTCCACGGCTCCGATGTTGATCATTGATCGGAAGGGGTTCCGTGTCATGTCTATACTTCACCGAACCTATAGGGTCACACGCTTAAGGGTCATCTATCTGCTGAATACTAGACAGGGAGTCTGAGAGAAAATCACCGAAAAAGTTTCGGACACCGAAAAGTTTCGGACAGCGGAAAAGTTCCGCAGAGAGAGGTCACCGGATGAGTTCCGGTGAAACTGAAAAGTTGTTTCAGGGGATACCATTAAGTCAAAATGGTTTCGGCACATGCCTGATAATTCTTGGAGGATGCCAGAATCATTCTGGAAACTTCTGGGAATTTTCTGGAAGAAAAACCGGAAATGTTCCGGGGCTGCCGGAACCGCTTCAGATGCTTTTCGCAGATGAAATCACTAAACTGGAATTGTTCCAGAACGCGTTGAAAATTATTTTAGTGGGTACTGGAAATGTTCTAAGCCCACATAAATATTTTCAGTTTGAACGGACGCTGAAAAATGTCGTCGTGAATAGTGAAAGTGCTTTTTGGGTGGCTTCTTAGAGAAGCCACCTTGAGGGTCCTTTGGTATTTTTCCCCTTGGCTTCTTGGAGAAGCCACCCTTGGGCTTGGCCTATAAATAGGGGTGGAGGGGGCTGCCTAAAGACTCACTCCTTCTCACATACAAGTGCCATGCAATGATCTGGCTTCTCTCTCCCTCCCACGAAAAGAGTTTCGTAGAGCCGAAAGGCTGTCTGGGTTCCGGTGGGAACTAGTTCTAGACGGCGAAGCCCTGCCGGATAGTTGACACCGTATGTGTGCAACTCTGTAGAGAGGTCGTAGTTTCGATCTTAGTGCCCGAGGGGCTGTTCGTGAGTGCCTCCCGAAGGGCTGTCCAAGTGACGGTCCGAGTTCTGTGAGTCCTCCCGAAGGGCTGTCCGAGTGACCGTTCGAGTTTCGAAGGTCCTCCCGAAGGGCTGTCCGCGACACCGTCCGGGGGACTGTTTGACCGCCTCCCGGAGGGCTGTCCGAAGGGAAGACGAGGGTATACATCCTCGCGGTTGGGAGGTTGTAAATCCTAGCTGCGGGGATCTGCACCACCGATCGTCATCGACTCTACTTTCGCTGCGCTACGAGTCGGTAACGAAAATGATCAAACCTTGTATGCAGTCTCCATAGTGGTCCTGGGCTGGTGCGTAGGTCGGAAAATTTTTGTTTTCTGCTGCGTTACCCTACACTATGGAGATAGATTTACCTAATGGGGCTGAGCAAAGATACATATTGACAAGATGCTAAAACGTTTTAGCATTAAAAACGTCAAGGAGTGATTCTTGCCGAAGTCACATGGAAAGAGTTTTTGCAAGACTCGGTGTCCCAAAAACACTGATGAGCAAAATACATGATGGAGATTCCACACACCTTCATGTTTGGATTAATCATGTATTCCATGGTATGTAAAAACAACCAGATATGTCCAATACTCCAAAGTTGTTGCGAGTATAGATACCAAAGTGATCAAAAGTACTGATCATGGGACAACAGTGAAAAAAGGTCATTGAGTACTATAGTAGCACTGATGACATGTTTTCTCGCAAGCGGAGATCATGAAGAGTTCGTTGTAAAAGGTTACATCGATACAGTCTTTATCCATGCTCCAAGCGATTTTCGATTAAAGTTAAGGGTTTTGTGCAATACACAATATGGTGGCACGGTAGTTGGAAATTGTTCCAAACAAGATACTGAGGCAAATTCTATAACAAAGGCTAAGTATTTTGACGCTTTAGAAGCGACAAAGAAGTTGTTGAATCATATAGTTCATTCATGAACTTAGTATGGTTCCAAGAAGGCTTGGTCAATGGGACACTATTGCAGATAGTTGCTCCATAGCTCAGTCTGAGGAATCAGGTTTCGACCAATGATTCACACATATACAAAGCAAGGTGTACACAAAATATGAATTTTGTGAAAGCGTGAAAATGCGAGGATATGCAAAGATACACACGGATCTAAAGTCGTCAGATCCGTTGGACATCAGGCTATACCACATGCGAAGCATATTTTACACCAATGTGCCATAGGTGTAAAGTGCATTAACATTAACTAGATTATTGACTCTAATGCAAGTGGGAGTCTGTAGGAGATATGCCCTAGAGGCAATAATAAATGTTATTATTTATCTCCTTGCTCATAATTATGTTTATGTTCCATGCTATAACTGCTATGGTTCCCGAGCCCGTATATCCATAAAGGCTCTGGGGAAAACCCATGTGCACGTGTGGAATAATAAACGGTAAAAAGTATTCCTAGTCATGCCTCTAAGACTAGCTCAAGTGTTGCATGATGATTATGTTTTCCCAATCATGGGCATGTCTATGCCAGCAGCTTTGAGGGCACAATGTTAGAAGAACATTTGTGTTGAATCGACCCGATTGATGTTATGCTATGAGATTCATTCGTCACAAGTTAATGGTTGATAACACAGAGATGGTTAACGTTTGCATGATTCCTCAGACCATGAGAGTATCGAGTTTCTTCATGCTTGATTCATGAACTTTGGGGTTTGTTAAACGTCATCCGTAACTGGATGGCTATTACGGCGGCTTACGGGTTCATGGGAAAGTATGTTAAGTAACTTGATAGCTCAAGATTGGGATTTGCTCCTCCGACGATGGAGAGATATCTCTGGGCCCTCTCGGTGTTAAGGTATCCATCATCGTCTGGCCAGACACTTTGTGATTTGATCACGGGGATGCCGGAACACGGTAACGAGAAAAGAGAACAATACCGGTAACGAGGTAACTAGCATAGTGGACAAGTTGTTGATCCACGGGAATGCCAACATGTCTCGCCTCGGGTATTTGTAACATATCGCGAAGCAACAGGAATACCACACGGCAACTGGAGGTTCACTCGAATATTCATTCGTGTGGGTATAGGGGTCAATATGGGTGTCCACGGCTCCGATGTTGATCATTGATCGGAAGGGGTTCCGTGTCATGTCTATACTTCACCGAACCTATAGGGTCACACGCTTAAGGGTCATCTATCTGCTGAATACTAGACAGGGAGTCTGAGAGAAAATCACCGAAAAAGTTTCGGACACCGAAAAGTTTCGGACAGCGGAAAAGTTCCGCAGAGAGAGGTCACCGGATGAGTTCCGGTGAAACTGAAAAGTTGTTTCAGGGGATATCATTAAGTCAAAATGGTTTTCGCACATGCCTGATAATTCTTGGAGGATCCCAGAATCATTCTGGAAACTTCTGGGAATTTTCTGGAAGAAAAAAACCGGAAATGTTCCGGGGCTGCCGGAACCGCTTCAGATGCTTTTCGCAGATGAAATCACTAAACTGGAATTGTTCCAAAACGCGTAGAAAATTATTTTAGTGGGTACTAGAAATGTTCTAAGCCCACATAAATATTTTCAGTTCGAACGGACGCTGAAAAATATCGTCGTGAATAGTGAAAGTGCTTTTTGAAATTTTTTGGAAAGCCACCTTTTAGGGCTTTTTGCTAAAGGCTTCTAGAAGGTGATGTGGATGGATGAGAGCTCCCTTGGGGGGGGGACCCCTAGGAGGTGGCCGGCCACATGTGGAGCTCCTCCTTGGAGCTCCACATGTCCTTTGGTTTCTCTCTTATGCCCTTGGAAAGAGTTTCCTTCATGGGTATTTTGGTATTTCTTGAATGCCCATCCTACCCCTTGGTTTTCCTATATAAGGAGGAGAGGGGGCTGCTCAATCCTTCATCCCTTCTCACATACAAGTGCCATTGCAATGATCTGGCTTCTCTCTCCCTCCCACGAAAAGAGTTTCGTAGAGCCGAAAGGCTGTCTGGGTTCCGGTGGGAACTAGTTCTGGACGGCGAAGCCCTGCCGGATAGATGACACCGTATGTGTGCAACTCTGTAGAGAGGTCGTAGTTTCGATCTTAGTGCCCGAGGGGCTGTTCGTGAGTGCCTCCCGAAGGGCTGTCCAAGTGACGGTCCTAGTTCTATGAGTCCTCCCGAAGGGCTGTCCAAGTGACCGTTCGAGTTTCGAAGGTCCTCCCGAAGGGCTGTCCACGACACCGTCCAGGGGACTGTTCGACCGCCTCCCGGAGGTCTGTCCAAAGAGAAGACGAGGGTATACATCCTCGCGGTTGGGAGGTTGTAAATCCTAGCTGCGGGGATCTGCACCGCCGATCGTCATCGACTCTACTTCCGCTGCGCTACGAGTCGGTAACGAAAATGATCAAACCTTGTATACAGTCTCCATAGTGGTCCTGGGCTGGTGCGTAGGTCGGAAAATTTTTGTTTTCTGCTGCGTTACCCTACAGCGCAGCCCCCCTCTTTTCTCCTCTCCTTTAGGTGGAATCCTACTAGGACTTGGAGTCCTAGTAGGACTCCCCTCTCCCGGCGCGCCTAGCAAGGGCCGGCCGGCCTCCCCCTCCCTCCTTTATATACGGGGGCAGGGGGCACCCTAGGACACACCAAGATTGGTCTTAGCCGTGTGCGGTGCCCCCCTCCATAGTTACACACCTCGGTCATATCGTCGTAGTGCTTAGGCGAAGCAATGCGCCGGTAACTTCATCATCACTGTCACCACGCCGTCGTGCTGACGGAACTCTCCCTCGTCCTCAACTGGATCAATAGCTCGAGGGACGTCATCGAGCTGAACATGTGCTGAACGCGGAGGTGACGTACGTTCGGTACTTGGATCAGTTGGATCGCGAAGACGTTTGACTACATCAACCGCGTTACTAAACGCTTCCGCTTTCGGTCTACGAGGGTACGTGGACACACTCTCTCTACTTGTTGCTATGCTTCTACTAGATAGATCTTGCATGATCGTAGGAAAATTTTGAAATACTACGTTCCCCAATAGTGGCATCCGAGCCAGGTCTATGAGTAGATGATATGCACGAGTAGAACACAAAGAGTTGTGGGCGATAATAGTCATACTACTTACCACCAATGTCTTACTTTGATTCGGCGGTATTGTTGGATGAAGCGGCCCGGACCGACATTACATGACCGCGTTCATGAGACTGGTTCTACCGACGTGCTTTGCACAAAGGAGGCTGGCGGGTGTCTGTTTCTCCAACTTTAGTTGAATCGAGTTTGACTACGGCCGGTCCTTGTTGAAGGTTAAAACAACACGCTTGACGAAAAATCGTTGTGGTTTTGATGCGTAGGTAAGAACGGTTCTTGCTAGAAGCCCGTAGCAGCCACGTAAAACTTGCAACAACAAAGTAGAGGACGTCTAACTTGTTTTTGCAGGGCATGCTGTGATGTGATATGGTCAAGACATGATGTGATATAATTTGTTGTATGAGATGATCATGTTTTGTAACAGAGTTATCGGCAACTGGCAGGAGGCATATGGTTGTCGCTTTATTGTATGCAATGCAATCGCCATGTAATTGTTTTACTTTATCACTAAGCGGTAGCGATAGTCGTAGAAGCAATAAGTTGGCGAGACGACAACGATGCTACGATGGAGATCAAGGTGTCGCGCCGGTGATGATGGAGATCATGACGATGCTTCGATGATGCAGATCATGAGCACAAGATGATGATGGCCATATCATGTCACATATTTTGATTGCATGTGATGTTTATCTTTTATGCATCTTATTTTGCTTAGTACGGCGGTAGCATTATAAGATGATCCCTCACTAAATTTCAAGGTATAAGTGTTCTCCCTGAGTATGCACCATTGCAAAAGTTCTTCGTGCTGAGACACCACGTGATGATCGGGTGTGATAGGCTCTACGTTCAAATACAACAGGTGCAAGACAGTTTTGCACATGCGGAATACTCGGGTTAAACTTGACGAGCCTAGCATATGCAGATATGGCCTCGGAACACTGAGACCGAAAGGTCGAACGTGAATGATATAGTAGATATGATCAACATAGAGATGTTCACCATTGAAAACTACTCCATCTCACGTGATGATCGGACATGGTTTAGTTGATATGGATCACGTGATCATTTAGATGACTAGAGGGATGTCTATCTAAGTGGGAGTTCTTAAGTAATATGATTAATTGAACTTTAATTTATCATGAACTTAGTCCTGGTAGTATTTGCAAATTATGCTGTAGATCAATAGCTCGCGTATAGCTCCCCTATTTTATTTTTGATATGTTCCTAGAGAAAACTAAGTTGAAAGATGATAGTAGCAATGAAGCGGACTGGTTCTGTGATCTAAGGATTATCCTCATTGCTGCATAGAAGAATTATGTCCTTGATGCACCGCTAGGTGACAGACCTATTGCAGGAGCAGATGCAAACGTTATGAACGATTAGCAAGCTCGATATGATGACTACTTGATAGTTTAGTGCGCCATGATTTACGGCTTAGAACCGGGACTTCAAAAACATTTTGAACATCACGAAGCATATGAGATGTTCCAAAGAGCTGAAATCAGTATTTCAGACTCATGCCCGTGTCGAGAGGTATGAGACCTCTGACAAGTACTTTGCCTACAAGATGGAGGAGAATAGCTCAGCAAATGAGCATGTGCTCAGAATGTCTGGGTACTACAATCGCTTGAATTAAGTGAGAGTTAATCTTCCAGATAAAATAGTGATTGACAGAGTTCTCTAGTCACTATCGCCAAGTTACTAGAACTTCGTGGTGGACTATAATATGCAAGGGATAACGATAACGATTCCCAAGCTCTTCGCGATGCTGAAATCGGCGAAGGTAGAAATCAAGAAATAGCATCAAGTGTTGATGGTTGACAAGACCACTAGTTTCAAGAAAAAAGGCGAGGAAAAGAAAGGGAACTTCAAGAAGAATAGCAAGCAAGTTGTTACTCCTGGGAAGAAGCCCAAGTCTGGACCTAAGCCTGAAACTGAGTGCTTCTACTGCAAAGGGACTGGTCACTGGAAGCGGAACTGCCCCAAGTATTTGGCGGATAAGAAGGATGGCAAAGTGAACAAAGGTATATTTGATATACATGTTATTGATGTGTATTTTACTAGTGTTCATAGTAGCCCCTGGGTATTTGATACCGGTTCAGTTGCTAACATTAGTAACTCGAAACAGGAGTAACAAAATGAACAGAGACTAGTTAATGACGAGGTGACGATGTGTGTTGGAATTGATTCCAAGGTTGATAAGATCACCATCGCACACTCCCTCTACTTTCGGGATTAGTGTTGGACCTAAATAAATAAATGTTATTTGGTGTTTGCGTTGAGCATGAATATGATTGAATCATGCTTATTGCAATACGGTTATTCATTTAAGTCAAAGAATAATTGTTGTTCTGTTTACATGAATAAAACCTTCTATGGTCATACACTCAATATAAATGGTTTATTGAATCTCGATCGTAGTGATACACATATTCATAATATTGATGCCAAAAGATGCAAAGTTGATAATGATAGTGCAACATATTTGTGGCACTGCCGTTTAGGTCATATTAGTGTAAAGCGCATGAAGAAGCTCCATACAGATGGACTTTTGGAATCACTTGATTATGAATCATTTGATGCTTGCGAACCATGCCTCATGGGCAAGATGACTAAGACTCCATTCTCTGGAACAATGGAGCGAGCTAATGACTTATTGGAAATAATACATACCGATGTATGTGGTCCGATGAGTGTTGAGGCTCACGGCGGGTATCGTTATTTTCTGACCTTCACAGATGATTTGAGCAGATATGGGTATATCTACTTGATGAAACATAAGTCTGAAACATTTGAAAAGTTCAAAAGAAATTCAGAGTGAAGTGGAAAATCATCGTAACAAGAAAATAAAGTTTCTACGATCTGATCGCGGAGGCGAATATTTGAGTTACGAGTTTGATCTTCATTTAAAACAATATGGAATAGTTTCGCAACTCACGCGACCTGGAACACCACAGCGTAATGGTGTGTCCAAACGTCGTAACCGTACTTTATTAGATATGGTGCGATCTATGATGTCTCTTACCGATTTACCACTATCGTTTTGGGGTTATGCATTAAAGACAGCTGCATTCACGTTAAATAGGGCACCATCTAAATCCGTTGAGACGACACCGTATGAACTGTTGTTTGGCAAAAAACCTAAGCTGTCGTTTCTTAAAGTTTGGGGCTGCGATGCTTATGTGAAAAAGCTTCAACCTGATAAGCTCGAACCCAAATCGGAGAAATATGTCTTCATAGGATACCCAAAGGAGACTGTTGGGTACACCTTCTATCACAGATCCGAAGGCAAGATATTCGTTGCTAAGAATGGATCCTTTCTAGATAAGGAGTTTCTCTCGAAAGAAGTGAGTGGGAGGAAAGTAGAACTTGATGAGGTAATTGTACCTTCTCCCGAATTGGAAAGTAGTTCACCACAGAAATCAGTTCCAGTGATGCCTACACCAATTAGTGAGAAAGTTAATGATGATGATCATGAAACTTCGGATCAAGTTGCTACCAAACCTCGTAGGTCAACCAGAGTACGTTCCGCACCAGGGTGGTACGGTAATCCTGATCTGAAAATCATGTTACTAGACCATGACGAACCTATGAACTATGAGGAAGCGATGATGAGCCCAGATTCCGCGAAATGGCTTGAGGCCATGAAATCTGAGATGGGATCCATGTATGAGAACAAAGTGTGGACTTTGGTGGACTTGCTCGATGATCAGCAAGCCATTAAAATAAATGGATCTTCAAGAGGAAGACATACGCTGATGGTAGTGTTACTATCTACAAAGCTTGAAGACTAAGAGATAGTCGAGCATATGGTGTTTGCTAAATAAACAGCTCTGACAAAGACCCTTCTGGAAAATGAGAATAATGCAATTGCTTATTGACTAAGCACGTGGTTTTTTGTACTCAAGAGTTTTTAATTGTTAAACTTTTGCATGTAAAGGGTGTCATGACCTTCTCACAAGAAGTTTTATGAGAGAGAGTTGCTGTTTAGAATGTTTGATCATGAGTGTAAATAGTGATGCCGCCATGTCCGTATTCTTTATTATCGGCACCTCATTTTATAAACTTGTGGTCATGTTTACAATGCTCGGCATTCAATACGGTACAAGCGGAGTCTAAGCTTGGGGGAGCTGATATGTCCATTTGCATCACTATTTCTTATCATAAATTTCTCTTTGTTGATGATATTTTTTCACATTATAGCTCAATTCTAATGCCCTTTTCCCTTCAATTTGCGTGATTCACCGGAAGAGGGAAATTGCCGAGAAGCTGCAAGAAAGGGGCAAAACAAGGACCAGTGAAGAAAACTGTTTTGCAAAGGAAAAAGAATTAAATAAAATTACAGGAGTCATTTTCATGCGGGAAGAGAGCCAGGGCATCTGGGCCCACTTGGGAGACCCCTGTGGGCCCATGTGGCCTGGCCATGCGGCCTGCCCCCTGGCCGCATGGTGTGGGCATGTGGGGCCCAAAGGCTTCTCGCCTGCCTCCATTGCTCCCTGGTCCTATATTGCCCTAAAACTTACCCTGGAATTTTACAGGACTTTTCACCACCATCTGCGAGGTGGAACAGAGGCGAAGCACTTTTGCTCTCCGGCGGGTTGATCTGCCGGAATTCCATCCCTTCTGGAGGGGGGAAATCGATGCCATCGTTATCACCAACACCCCATTCATCATTTGGATCATCATCTCCATGAACATCTTCATCAGCGCCACCATCTCCATCACCACCATCTACCCACACTTTTCAATCTATGAACTATTACCTCAGATCTGTTGCTGAGGTTACTTTCTGGTGTTGATTACTGTTTGTAGTTAATGCTTAGGGGTTTAATTGCAGAAAGATTTGTGTGTTCAGATTGTTTATCATATCATTATCTCCACTGATCATGATCCATAATATGTCTTTTGACTAGTCCAATACGTTCTTGAGGACATGGGAGAAACCTTATTGCTAGTAATCACGCGAAGTTGAATAAAGTTCAACGTTTTGATATTATGATGTGGTGTGATTCTCTAGTGGTGATGTGCGAACGTCGACTGCATGTCACTTAACCTTTATGGGCCTAGAGCAGAGCATTGTGTGATTAGTTTGTCTATGATGGGTAGTTGGAGTGACACAAATTACCAAACCCTAAGTTTATGAACTGTTGCATAAGTGTTTGTTGGAACCCTAAAGTTTAAAGCTATGGCTAGATGTTATCTTAATTACTCTTCTTGTATATGCAGATGCTTGCATAAAGGGTGTAATCATAACTATGTACGGTGTCCAAGTAAGGGCAGTACATTAGCATAGGTTCCACCACACACAATTACCAAGGCAATGAAAGTTAACTCAATGGAACTAGATGAAAGTAATTTGATGAAATTCCCGTGTGTCCTCAAGAGTGATTTGACCCCTATAAGTAATACAAATGGCTTGTCCTTAGCACAATTAAGGATTGGGCTACTCTTTTGTTACAATTTACGTTCTTGCAACTATTATTGGGTTCATCAAACAAACTATCAAACAATCTTTGCAGCTTTTACAGTGAATCATTGCTAATTTCCATTGAACAATTCCTTCTGCTACTCATTGGGTTCGACACTCTTACTTATCAAAAAGGGCTACAATAGATCTCCTACACATGTGGGTTATCAATATCCTAATGTTAGAATAAGGAAGAAAGCATGGGATGTGCCGGAATGGACAAGGTGGTTGTGCTTGCCTGGAATCCATGCTTTGTACAGTCTCAGCCCTTACTCGTTGCTCACATCACCTCTAGATCATAACCGAGCAGAAGAAGCAAAAACCTGGAAAAGCACAAAGGATGCATTTTACTTCTACGGCAAAGATCTAGCATGCTCATGATATACAATGCATGACATGGCATTGTGTTATGCAAGATTATCCTAATGCAACAAGATGCATGTTAAATGGAGTTAGAAATGCATCACATGAAGCATTTCCAAAATAACCCCAAATTATTAGAAGGTCATTAAAGTTGTTTATCTAAGCATTCATTTTAAATGTTAGTAGCATGGCATATGTTGATGATGAATTTGAATTAGGGCTAAGCTACACAATTTAAATGGAGTGGAATAATATATATAATGCAATTCCATAACTCTACATATTAAAATAATAATGTTTATTCCTAATTAAACCTGAACAACAAGTTAATTATTTTAAACATGCATGAGAATGACATATTTAGATTCTATACAAATTTCTGAACAATTTGATAGTATATAATAGGCATTTTGCCATTTTTGTGCTATGGCAGAACCATTTGGCTGCCATGGCAGCGATTTGGGCTGCCATGGTAGCAGTCCATTTATCCGGTATCCCGTTAGAGATTCCGGCGCAAATATCTCAAGTGTGTGTGAGTCTCATGCTTAGTGGCGGGGAGTGATCCCGGTCAATGGGTTTCCGACGTGTCAGTGACATGGCACATCGAGGTACCTGCAACTAACGTATCAAATACGGATACATACACGACATGCAACTCATACATCACATGCATTCGTCGAATCTCGCCTACGAAGCAACTACCTAAGCGTCGTTCGAGTATCCATGCCATCGTGCAATCATTAGGTAAGGGGCGGTCGTTCCGGAAAGGTCTCCTTTGTCACGAAGGCGTGATGCTGTGCCGGTGGTCACAAGGGAATTAGTGGTTCGGGGCATCATCATCGTCGAGGAACTTGACGGCGGGTTTCGTTCGATGGATCCGAGAGCGGTTGGTGGTCGTCGATGGAACGTTATCGAAGTTGATGTTGGGTCCTCGGCGGAAGTAGTCGGACGTGGTGCTTCGGTTCGGATCCGGCGTCGTCACCGGACTTGCGGGTTGAGGTACTTGGCGGGGTTGCCGGTGGTCATCATTCGTCTTTGATAGTGCCGGATACGGTCGAAGGTCGGGGTAGCCGGATCCGGGTGGGCTCGGTGGTTAGCTTCTTTCGGTCGGTAATGGTGATGGTCGTTGGCTTCGGATCTGACCGGAGGGGTTACCGGAGCTACACCGTCATGTGGCCATGGCAGCGGCGGTCTCGGGTCAGCCGGCGGATGATGGTCGGCACCTTGGCGGTGGAGGTGGCTGCCGGAGGTTGATGTTGGCATGTGCAGCCGGCCGGAGGTGGTGTGCAAGTGGTGGCCGGACGGGAGCCATGGCAGGGCTAGCGTGGAGATGGGCGCGAGGCTGGCGGGGTCTGGTGTGCTTGACGTCGGGGGTGGGCTCGCCGGTGGCAGGGGCGAGCGGTTCGGTGGCCGTGGCTCGTGCGATGCAATCAGGCATGTCGGGAGGCGGCATGGATGTGGCGGGGTTGCAGGCGGCGTGAAGGGCGGTGAAGCACGGTAAGGTGAGGTTGTGGTAGGACAGCCGGAGGTGTAGATGGGGCGGCTAGCTGCGCTCACCGGAGGCTAGGCGGCGGCGGGCGCCATGGCCGGTGCAAGGAGGAGCGCGGTCGCGTGGGAGGAGCAGGGAGAGCAGGAGGGATGAGAGAGAGGTGGCGGAGCGGCGGCGGGGTCTAGCGGGTCGACGCCAAATCAGCGCCGCGTGCGCATCCCGCCCCTGGCGGCGGCGGCTCGAGGTGGGAAGAGGCTGGGCATCGGGCGGCCTAGGGTTTGATGGGAAGATGGGCTTCGGGCCTTGTATGGGTGGCTCTTAATGGGCCAAATGGGCTACGGTTGGATGGGCCTGGCTAGGCGAGGTTTAGATATCCCATGCCCATTGGCGGTGTAGAATATTAAATTGCGCTCAGCTAGGCCAGCCCAAAACACAGATTAGCAAATAAACAATTTTTTATTAATTAAACGGCTTTAGCGACCATATATTAATTATTTTGGGCATCAAACGAGCTCCAAATGACTTGAAATTTTTATGGTAACCTCTTGAGATCAGGACAAAGGCACACAAAAATAATCAACCCATTTGGAGTGCATTTATATTTTATTTAGAAATAAAACCAATTTTAATGAATAGGTGGGTTTGAACTACGAGAGGTAGGTAGGCTTGGGGTAAAATTGTGAATTAATTTGTGTAGTTCCCAAACATCACAAAAAGGCCATGTGCAAAGTATCAAGGTGAGTCATGTGCAAGAACATCAAAAGGGACAAGGGTTTCGATATTCACCATTTAATGAAATGGCAAAATAAAATAGGGTTTACGGTTTTTAATAAAATATCCAAATTAATTCCTTATTGAATGCAATATGATGTTTATGCGATGCTTATGATATGAATATGATGCATAATCAATTACTAAGAAAAGTGTTGGTCCTGGGCTGTTACAATAGTGTCACCGAAATAGGGCATCGTCATCACCGTGATATTTCCGTAACACTGTACACAACACTATTTTGAAAAAAAAAACTGATTTGTGCAGAGCACCAAAATGTCATAATAGTGATGATGTAATGCAAATCCGCCTATGGTACACATATATGTAGAATATCTTTCAGTTTTTGCGATAATGACATCGTATATAGCAATTCGGCTAGAGCATATCAATTAACACAACCAGCTAAAATAGAGAGATAATCAAGCTAAACTAGTGAGGATATAATGCTAATTGGCTAGTGCATAGCATAGCAATTATAACAGAATAATGCCATTTGGCTAGGGGATAACAATTTTCACAACCCGATAAAACAGAGATATAATCAAGCTAAACCAATTGGCAGGGCGTACCATAGCAATTAACACATACTAATGCAATTTGGCTAGGGCATAATATAGCAATTAACACATAATAATGCAATCCTTATATATGCCTTCTGGTTTGGCCTCCAAGGTGAGATCCCATCCAATCCGGCCTGAAAGATCCTACTGACCTAAGGAAAGATATCCCTTGGTCAGTTTAACTCCGGATACCTAGCGATTTCTTTCTTATCCACGCACGAGTCCTTCCCCTGTACGATAGAGGTCATGCTTTTTTTTAAGCCAACTCAGCAAATACTTAAGGGGCCAAAAGTTAACGTTTTCCCTTCTAAATAGTGTGCAATTGTTTTTTTAAATGGAAACGTATTCAATGCATTTGTAGGTTTAGAATGTTCCCATATGCTTGTGCACAATCTTTTTGTGTGACTTAATTTAGTTTTGTTTATATAATGGAAGAGAATAACACCCCTGGCTATAGCATGTGAAGATGCACCGACGAGCTATTTGATGATTTAGAAATAACAGCTTTTAGGCAACTTGAGATAGTTGAGATTGGCAATTGCACATGCATCCGTCGCAGCGTAGGCATTCCATTTGTTGACGGTTCAAACGTGCACAGGCTCGTACTATCGTTGTTGTCTGTCTCTTCACTGTCCATAGCCGCAAGCTAGCTAGCCACAACATATGATATCATACTTTGCACACACCACAAAATCACGTGCGCAATTGGCACGTGTGACCGTCGGTGCCATGACTTTTCTCTTTCAGTCTGGAGGCAGTGTCATCCACAAACGCGGTCTGTCTACAGCACCGTAACAGTAGACATCGACAAACACCTAACTCCAAATACAGTTTGTGCTCCACTGCTATTTGGGCCAAATTAAGCCACGCAGGAGTTGGACTCACGACCAACCCTCTCTGCACGCTGTGATCATCACAGACTAGCTAGTCTCCACGGTTCTCTTTCCTCATCTTTTCGATCGATTACCAGTCCAGCTGATCATTACCAGTGAATCGACTACGCCAGAAGGAAAACTTATCAGACGCACGTAACTAGCTTGTCCATCGTCTCCCACTTGGAAACTGATCTAGCCTTCAGTTTAACTCCCTCGGTGTAGTGTCAAAAAAAAAAAAGTCTTACATTATGAGACGGAGAGAGTAGTAATTAACCTTGGGACTTTGTTGTGCCTCGGTCGCTTGGTTTCACGCGTGTAGGAACTGGGAAGTAGTAGTCATACGGATTGCTTTTTCACCTCGGGACTTGAGCTGCTTGTTGTCTGTCGTTGTGCTGTGCCTCTGTTGAATTTGACGCTGCTTCTGTTGATCCACGTGTGTTCTACTTCCGTCGATTTCCTCGCCTGTCTCGATTTCTTAAAACGCGCCGGGCTGTTACGAGACCAAGCCGGTATCGGAGACGGACGGAACCGAGTTTCGATCTTTACTAGAGGAAGTGGCAGTGGAACGGAACGGCAGATTGTAGTTCCCTGCCGGTCTCGGCGTGTAAGCCATTCGACGAATCGCCAGGGGTAGCGTCCATTCTGTCTTGTAGATTCTATCACACCAGTGACTCTGATATCACTTATCAGTAAAATAGAGATTAAACTAGAGACAAAACACGGATTTTTTACATGAAAATCTTTGCGGGAAAGTAACATGAACGCACGAAGGTGTAACTTTACAATAGAGGAGTATTACAAGTATGAGACGACATGCCGTCCATAATTGCGACTACATTTGGTATATATAGTGGGCAGGAAATAAGAGTCCTTGGCGAACCAGGAAAAAAAATTATATGCGTCGGTACCAACACGAAGCCCTACACCGATCGTACTACGTCTAGCTTGAGACAGCGCCATGTCCAACATGGTAGTAGAGTTCGGATCACGATTTATCAACACCCACATCACGCCTCTAGGAAGGCATGTTTGCGTCGAGGATTCATATTGCACACGCGTTGGGCGTATTGCCTGGGTGCGTTGAGGCACTACGCCAGAAGACTCTCTGGTGATCTGTGATACCCCCCCATTTTTGGAATCGGGGTAACATGTGCTTTTGAGTGTTTCTCTTTTTGTTTGTGAATTTATTTGTATTTTACCCCGGAGCTTTCGTGAATGAAGGATGGATCTTGAACCCTTGTCCATACCTCTCCACAAATATATTTTCCAACTATTGCCTCTATAGTTGGAACCATTTCCTTTGAATTTTGCCTAAAAGGGATAATTCCAGTTATTGAAATTCCAAAAGCCTAGCCTTGCCTTTCCAAAGCAACCACCATTCCCACTGCATGGAAAATTCCCCAAAAAATTCCTAGAGTCTACTCTCCATGTATATAGCCCCATTCCACAAGAATGTCTCATACTCATATTCAAAAATTGTAAATGGAAATTAAGTCCATTTATATGACTTATTGGCTATTAATTCCAAACCCCACTTGGATGGCCTTTAAAAATATGGGAAAAATATCCTCTAGCCTCCTAGGGAGATACATGACCCAATTGCTGAAAAACATTGGGATCCATGATACAACTTTCCTCCAAATCATCCAAACCCTAGTTATGGGCCTTAATCACACTTGTGAAGGAACCCATAGCTACCCTCATCCATTTGAGTTGAAATTTGGCCACACTGCTCATCTTTGATGACTTGTTGAACCACCAAAGTCTCATATCAAATGCATCATGGCAAGCCCCTGAGACAACCATCAAACACCTTTAGTTCTATTTGTTGTCTCGTGCTTTTGCGTTGGTAGGCTTGTTCTTTGGGTGAGGAAGTGTCCCTGTATGTCCTTGGCCTCTCCGATGAGCTTCATGACGAAGTTTTGAGGCAAGCAACATTGCCACGGGCCAGGGACGCCAGTGGCATGCTAGACCGTGTGATCACCACGTGCACGACAGTGCCAAGGCATGCCACGGCCGTGCTCTTGTACGCGCGCGCAGTAGCGCAACCTCGACCCGTCGCTCTCACCCTGCTCCTGTGCTCTCTCTGCTTTGCTTCCCTCTTCTCTCCCGCATCGCCCTTGCTTGCTGCTACCTAAGCTGGCCACAGCACGGACGCCGTCGAGCCACCGCTGTCCAGCAACATCGGTCCTGAGCCCAACCACTCCACGGTCAACAAAGACGCCTTCCCTCTGTTTCTCCACCTCTCCTGGGCCGACAACAAGGCATGCGCCCCCGCTCAACCCTTCCCTGTTGCCTGCAACACTCTACCCGCTCAAGCCGAGCGTGCCATGGACATCGTCCACAGTGAACCGTGACGAGTTTATTTACGCTGACCCCCGGGCTCCCTTTCCTCCTCATCCTTTCCTTCTTCCCTCCTGGACCGAGCTCCCCTCACCAATCGGCTCTGCCACTTTCTTCCTCGGCTCTGGCCACTTTCCCCGCCACGACGCAGCCATCGTTGGTGAGCTAGCCATAGCCCCATTCCGCAATTAGCTGCGCAGGGAGTACGTAACATCCCAATTTTCCAAATTAGGATGTTATTATAATCATTCATATACATATCATTATTTCCATGCATTATTTGTTTTTCTGGAATATCCAAACTATTATTCAACTGAAGGAAATTATTTGTTTTTTCGTAAAATTGATTTTCCTGAAAAATCCAAAAACAGCAGAAAACAGTAACTCACTCTGGGCACTTAATTAATAGCTGAGTCTAAAAAATAATAAAAATTGGTTCCAAAACTATGCAATACTGATATTATAATAGCATGAAACAAGCGAAAATGTTACATACGTTTGAGACGTATCAGCATCCCCAAGTTTAATCCCTACTCGTCCTCGAGTAGGTAGATGATAAAACAAATAATTTTTGATTGTGAATGCTACCTAACATGAATTTGATCAACTGATTTAACTCATTAAAGCTTAAAATGAAAGTGATACAATGCAATTGCCTATAGTTGATATCAAACAAGTAATATCAGAGCATACACAAGTAAACAAGTTACTGCTTTTCATGGACCAATGTTTTGGATCTATGTTCCCATACCAAGGTTTAGAAAGAATATCAATATTATCTTGGGAACTCAACATTACTCCATCTACCATTGCAAATGGCAATCTTCTCGCGAACCAGCCCAAGGCCGGCCAAGTTTGTCAATTGCGCAACCCTACTACTTCAACCACTCAACACTCATGCAATACCTGAGCGTGAGCCTCAACCGTCAGCACTTAAATGGAAAAAGAGGATGATGATGGAGGTTTATAAGAAGTCAAAAGTAAAGATACTATTGCATCAACGCAGCTGACCCTTAGGCAATAGAGAGGCCTTATAGTCGATGTCAATACAAGGAGTAGGGATTGTCATGTAACTGATGCACTAGAGCTATGAATGTATGGAACCTCTCCTATGGACTAGTGGGGTGTGCATCCAACTTGCTTGCTCATGAAGACCTAGAGCGTTTTGAGGAAGCTCATCACGGGAGTATGCAAGCCAAGTTCTATAATGTAAAGATCCCCACTTGTGTATAAACATGAAGCACATGAAAACTCCCTATATGAAATGCAAAGGTGCTAGTTTGAAGTACAAGTGTATCACTAGTAGAAAACAGGGTACTAGTCCCGGTTCCAGAGGGCCTTTAGTCCCGGTTCTGAAACCGGGACAAATCAAACGGGACAAATGCCCAAAACCTTTAGTCCCGGTTTGCTTACGAACCAAGACCAAAGGAGGGCCACGTGGCCGCTCTGGGGCGCCCAGGGAGGAGGACCTAACACCAACCGGGACTAAAGGGCAGCCATGCGTCAGCAGCTTCCAGGCTCTGGGGTTTTTGTTTTTTTTGAAAGGGGGGGGGGGGTTTATTAGGGGTTTTGGATGGTTTAATTAGGGGTTTCATATTGTGTTAGCTATAGCTACTACATATAGAGAGAAGTGACCTCTCTTTCTCCGTGCTTGGTCGACGCTAGCTACTACATATAGAGAGAACTTGACGCTACTAAGCAAATGAAGGAACCATTAATTACACAAGATCGTCATGAACATATACAGAGAGAAGTGACCTCTCTTTCTCCGAGATTGGTCGAACAACAAGTTTTCGTATTTCTATCCGACGCTGCTACATATATACAATATAACATATCTTACGATCCCTGACATCATCTACCGAAAGTAAGCTTCAATTTCCACATAGTATTCTCTGTCTTTATGTATGACGTGGTCAAAAAAGAATCCCGCCAATTCCTCTTGAATTGCTCGTATGCGATCATGTGGTAGGAGTTCATCCCGCATCTGCCACATCTAATTTAAAGAAGGGGGTCAATACATATATATGAATGAAACTCAACACAATTGATGGTAATAAAATAAAATTGCGAATATTATTGTTTTCGTACTTCATATTGTTTGTCAGAGTAGCCCCGCTCAGAGGTCGAGCTGTGTATGAACTCGCAAATGTAGTTTCCACATAAATAATTCCCGTCTTCCTACCACAAGCACTTTACGAGAATAGAGTTCAATCAAACTGATAATCAAGCATGATAAATGGTATTGATGAAACTAGAATCAATGAGAAATGCGCGGAACTAACTAGTACTACTTACTTTGGGGTGTGTAAATCGCAGCTCATTCGGCAGACCCGGAACCATTCCGGTGAACTTTTTCCAAACCCTGCCAGGCAAAGAAAATGATTACTTGATATCAGGAAATGAACGAAAGTTGCCGATATGGTGCGATAATGATTGAACTTACTTCTGGAGCATTGCAGTCATGTCCGCATAATCATGGGGATCTTTCCGTCTCGAGTCTAAGACAATTACTACTCCCCCATCAAGCTTAATGGATAGCAGAATAAAGTGGAAGCTGCGCACGCATAACTCATCAATTACATTACTTAACCTCGAGTAAGCGAAACCGAATATGCACAAGACAGTAAGACTCACTTGAAGTTGTAAGGAAAGAGTATTTTCCCTTTGTTTTGATGTCGAAGGAACGATTGTAGCAAGTTATCCTCAGTATCTTTGACTCTCTCTTTTACTGACCATTCATTTATGGTATTTGGGCTAATGAACCCAATGTCATAGATTTTTCCTTTTTTGCATTCGACGATCTTCAATCTCCATAATATAGTGAGGATAATTACATATACATGCAATGAACGAGCTGAGCTAGAGACTTAATTACAGAAGTAATACTTACAGACAGTAGCAAAGTCATGAGTTGTTTGTCGAGGGCCTCTTGATTGAATAACTACAATAACTCCACAAATTCAACAGGCAACACCTCAATTCCAATGAGGTCGTGCTCCTCTTTAATTCTCAGCAACATACTGTCGGCCCCACTCTTCCTGCATGTATCCATGTACCATTCATGCAATCTTCGCATCATCGTTGTTAGAGGAGCATGATCAGGTTTGACGAGAGGCTTCCCGTGCTCGTATCTGAAGATCTCTACTGTCTCTAACGTTTCAATTTGTACATCATCGCCCAGGTAATCACCAAGATTGGTATCGGGCAGTAGCCCCGGATGATTAGCGACGATATCGCTAGACACCTTGAGCGGGGGGCACGATTGCTTCGCCTGTTCGCCGAGCTGGGGAATTGTTTTCCCACTTCTTCGTTTTGCTTCTCTTGCAGCACTGCAAGTACTTCCCAACCGCTGCGCTTCCTTATATGTCCTTTCAATAATGCGCTCATAGTTGGATTGCGGTGGAGATGGTGGTGGTCGCTTAAGGGAACGCAGAGTGCGCTTCACTTTCACCTGATCTATTGTTTCCTTCGGAGGTGGAGGTTTCCATGCAAAATGGGCCTCCACTTCGGCAGCACTGATTTCCGCGTTTTCCTCGTCGGTCCTCTCATATGGTAACTTTTCCAGAAGCTTGAGGCTTGGACCAAATCTGTATTTCTTCCTGCCTCTTGTACTGCTAGCCGCCGGAGCGGCGGCATCTCTCTTCCGCCATTGCTGATGCGGCGGAGTCATCTGACACGCTGGAGGAGGCGGAGTGCTCCGACGCGTCGGAGGAGGCAGAGGAGGAGGCGGAGTGCCCTCACGCGCCAGAGGAGGCGGAGTGCCCTGATCACTCGCCGGAGGAGGAGGAGGCGGAGGCGGAGTGCCCTGACGCGGCGGCGGAGGAGGAGGAGGCGTCCAGTTTGGAAGCTTGATGTACTCCTTTCTCCATATACAGGTACTCCTTAAAGCATTTTCCAGATGAATCTCCCCTTCACCTGTCGGGTAGTCAAGCTCCAGCTCCTCAAATCCCTCCATTATTTCATCCACCGTCACAACAGCATAGCCATGTGGAATTGGACGGCAATGAAAAGTTCCCTCAGCTTAAGGAGGTGCAACAGAGCCGACCGCCGCCTTCAAGGTCAGGTTCTGGCATTTCGTCATTAGCTCGCAATGTTCAGCCTCCGTGATACTATCCACGGGGTAGCGAGGAGCCGTGAAATCAGGCTGATCGAGCTCCGTGGAAGCCACGCTGCTTCTCCACTGAGATGGTGGGGTAGCTTCTGGGACAGCGTCGAAGCAAGGATCTTCGTGCTGCTGAGATGGTTGGCCGGTAGCTCGCTGGCTCTCAAGTTCCTCTACCGTTGCTAATCTTGCACTGAGCCTCTGCATGTCGGTTGCTTCCGCTTTCCTCTTTCTCTCTCAGCTTGTGTAACCACCGCTGTCGGGAAACCCATGCACCCACGGAACGGAGCCTGGTGTGCCTCGTGTTCGTCCAAGGTGCTCAGGATTCCCGAGGGCCTCTGTCAGCTCGTCCTTCTCTCTGTCGGGAATGAACGCCCCTTCTTGCGCTGCCTTGATTGCTTTCTGAAGCTTCTTGATGGGTATTGCAAGTTGCTCGTCCGTCCAATGACACTCCCCTGTTTCTGGGTCCAAAGTTCCACCAACCCTGAAGAACCAAGTCCTTGAACGATCTGGCCAGTGCAATGTCGCTGGTTGGACCCCTTTAGCAAGCAGTCTTGCTCAGCTTTGTCCCACAACGGCCGGGCTTTGTAGTAGCCACCTGACCCCGTGTGATGGTGATACAGCTTCTTTGCAGCATTTTTCTTGTTTGTCAGTGACCTTTTCTTACCCTTCTTCGATTGCTTGTAGGCCACAAATGCGGGCCAGTGATCTCTTATCTTCTCATATCGACCGGTGAATTCTGGAGTCTTTCCTTTGTCGACAAACTTTGAGTTCAACTCTTTCTTCCAGTTCCTGAATAGTTCTGCCATCTTCTTAAGAACACACGCCTTGACCTTTGGCTCTATAACTGGGTTATTCGGCTCCTTCTCTGGCGGGAGGCTGAAATTTGTCATCAGCGAGGTCCAAAGATCACCTTTCAGTCTATCCTGGACATAAGATACTTCAGGGTCGTCCTTACTCTTATTCCATTGCACGATGCTGATCGGGACACTGTCCCTAACAACAACTCCGCACTGATGTACAAATGCGTCCTTGGTCTGCTTGGGAGCAATCGGTTGGCCATCTTTCGCGATTTCTGTGATCATGAACCTTTCATCCTGGCGCAACCTTTTCTTCGGGCCTCGTCTCCTTACGGAAGTTTGGCTCGATCCGGAGGGCTATAAAAAAGAAAGAAGCGTTAATATATGTACATACCAAAACAATTAATGCATCAAGTCAGCATAGGCTTAATTAATATATATATATACCTCGCCGGACTTTGCAACAGCTCCCTCCTTCGTTCGGTCACCAGAGCTGTCATCATGATCTCCTTCCTCCGCCATTCGGTCACCGGAGCCGTCATGATCTCCTTCCTCCTCCATTGTTGGATCACCGGAGCCGTTATCCTCTCCTTCCTGACCATCGGTGTCGTTGAGAAACGACAAGGGATCACCTCCGGCGAGGATTATATGCCCCAACAACTGTTCTTGTTCTAAGTCTCTTTCCATAGTTTCTGCAAATATTACAACATGGCAATATACAAACATGAGAGATGGATTAGTGGCAAACATAGACCTAGCTAATTAATCACAACAAGGAATCATATGCATATATGAGCAATGGATTAGTTGCGGACCGCCTCTCTCATGCATGTCCGACGTCCCCCCTCATGTCGAAGTTATCGGGGTTATACTTTCAGGAGATGACACTTTACAAAAAATAATCGCTATGCCTCTACAACGCTCTTTTAACTTGGTAAATTTGGGTGGCCTCGACAACGCTCTTTTAACTTGGTAAATTTGGGTGGCCTCGACAACGCTTCTAGGGTTTGGGGTGGCCTCGACAACGCTCTTTTAACTTGGTAAATTTGGGTGGCCTCGACAACGCTTCTAGGGTTTGGGGTGGCCTCGACAATGCTCTTTTAACTTGGTAAATTTGGGTGGCCTCGACAACTCTTCTAGGGTTTGGGGTGGCCTCGACAACGCTTTTTCAGTCCCGTTTTGGGTGGACTCGAGAGTTGGTCGGGCGAGAGGGGGTTGATCGACGTCCCCCCTCATGTCGAAGTTACCGGAGTTTTCTATGAACAAAAAAATTGGTCGGGCAGGGACGGCGTCGGGGGCGGCGACGAGGCGCCTCATCATATCTCATCTATATATACTACAGAAAAAATTATCTAACAAAATTACAACAGAAAAAATCATCATCATCATATCATCATTTCATCAAAGAACTCATATCATCAAAGAACTCATATCATCTATATATATATGAACAAAAAAAAGCATACATCATATATATATGAACAAAAAAAAAGCATACATCATATATATATGAACAAAAAATAAGCATACATCATCTATATATATATGAACAAAATAGAAGCATATATCATCTATATATATGAACAAAAAAAAAGCATACATCTTCATGATCTATCAACAAAATCATCAAAAAACAGGGGTGGAAAAGGGGTCCGGCCGCCGGACCGAGCGGGGAGGAGCGTGGGGCGGCGCGCACCGTCGGGGCAGGGCAGCGGCGCGGGGCGGCACGTCGACGGCGAGCTCGGGGCAGGGCAGGGGCGCGGGGCGGCGCGGACACGGTGAGCTCGGGGCAGGGCCGGGGCGCGGCGGCGGCGCGGACACGGCGAGCTCGGGGAAGGGCAGGGGCGAGGGCATCGACGGCGCGCACGGGCAGGGGCGCGGTGGCGGCGCGTCGACGGCGAGCTCGGGGCAGGGTAGGGCGAGGGCGTCGACGGCGAGCACGGGCAGGCTGGCAGCGTCGATGAGCTCGGCGTCGTCGGGGGCAACTGGTAGATGAAAACTGAAAAAAATTTAAGTGTTTGCTTATGTACACGAAGCATTGGTCCCGGTTCGTGGCACCAACCGGGACCAATGCCAACCTTTAGTCCCGGTTTGTGCCACCAACCGGGACCAAAGGTCTATTTTCAGCAGCCCAAAGAGCGGGAAGCAGAGACCTTTGGTCTCGGTTGGTGGCTCGAACCGGGATGAAAGGGTGGCATTGGTCCCGGTTGGTGGCTCGAACCGGGACGAATGTGTGGCATTGGTCCCGGTTCGAGCCACCAACCAGGACCAAAGGCATGTGCCTGGCACAGCCGCGGTGCGGTTGGATGTTTAGTCCCACCTCGCTAGCTGAGAGGCCTCGAGAGTGGTTTTTAAGCGCTGCTGCGCCAACCCTCTCGATCTCCTCTCAACTGCAGGCCTATAGGCCTAATCACACTCCTTTGCCCTGGGCCTACTAGGCCTGCTGCGGGCCTGCATCCTGGCCCAACTAGCTAGTTGGGTTTCTAGTCGTATGCAGGCCGTGGTGGCCCTGTAGGAGGCATTTTATTATTTTTTTTCCAGTATTTTTTTTCTTTATTTAATTTTTTAGAGTTTTTGAGTGATTCTTTTTGCTTTAGGTCACAAAAATTATAAACTTTCTGTTAGTGCCATTAGTTTTCAAATTTGAATAGTTTAAATTTGAATTCTATGAAATTTGTGTGAATCACTAGTTTGTGAATAACTTTACTTTAAAATATTATAGTTTTGTTTTAGTTGATCATAACAAAAAAAATTAATTGATTCTTTTTAGTTGCATAAATTTTATATAGTTCAGTTGCATTAATTTTTGTTTTATTGATTCTTTTTTAGCTGATTCCTTTTGCTATTAGAGTTTTATAAAAGCTTTTTAGTTGATTCTTTTTTCTATTGAAGAATATTATAGTTTTGTTTTAGTTTATCATAACATAATATTTTAAATTATTCTTTTTAGTTAATTCTTTTTGCTATTAGAGTTTTATAAAAGTTTTCTAGTTCATTCTTTTTGCTATTAGTTCATTCTTTGAGCTAAATGACCCTGAAATTGAAAATCACTACAAATGAAGTCCGAAAAGGTTGAAAGTTGGCATGGTATCATCATTTCACCCACATAGCATGTGCTAAAAAGTTGAGAGGGTTACGGCAAAAAGTAGATGCACTTCGTGTACAAAATGGACAATCTCTTTCGAAGTATCAGGGTTTCGGACGAAAACTCATCTGTTACAAAGGGATTTTATTTTTTTTGAACTTATTTGAACTCCAGACTTTGTGTGTGTTCAAAATGCACCATTCAAAGCCACATCATCTATTTTCAACCCTTTCTGACTTCATTTGGTATTTTTCATGCATTTACTGATTTTTTTAGCTAAATGACCCTGAAATTGAAAAGCACTACAAATGAACTCTGAACAGGTTGAAAGTTGGCATGGTATCATCATTTCACCCACATAGCATGTGCTAAAAAGTTGAGAGGGTTACGACAAAAACTGGATGCACTTCGTGTCCAAAATGGACAATCTCTTTCGAAGTATCAGGGTTTCGGACGAAAACTAATCTGTTACAAAGGGATTTCATTTTTTTGAACTTATTTGAACTCTAGACTTTGTATGTGTTCAAAATGCACCATTCAAAGCCACATCATCAATTTTCAACCCTTTCTGACTTCATTTGGTATTTTTCATGCATTTACTGATTTTTTTGGCTAAATGACCCTGAAATTGAAAAGCACTACAAATGAACTCTGAACAGGCTGAAAGTTGGCATGGTATCATCATTTCACCCACATAGCATGTGCTAAAAAGTTGAGAGGGTTACGGCAAAAGATGGATGCACTTCGTGTACAAAATGGACAATCTCTTTCGAAGTATCACGGTTTCGGACGAAAACTCATCTGTTACAAAGGGATTTCATTTTTTTGAACTTATTTGAACTCCAGACTTTTTGTGTGTTCAAAATGCACCATTCAAAGCCACATCATCAACTTTCAACCCTTTCTGACTTCATTTGGTATTTTTCATGCATTTACTGATTTTTTATAGCTAAATGACCCTGAAATTGAAAAGCACTACAAATGAACTCTGAACAGGTTGAAAGTTGGCACGGTATCATCATTTCACCCACATAGCATGTGCTAAAAAGTTGAGAGGGTTACGGCAAAAGCTGGATCCACTTCGTGTACAAAATGGACACTCTCTTTCGAAGTATCAGGGTTTCGGACGAAAACTCATCTGTTACAAAAGGCATTTCATTTCTTGACATGTAACTGCAGTGATATTCTAGATCAAAGGCATCATCAAAATAGTTGTGGAGAGAAAGTCTTCACTTTTTCTTCGCTTGTGTCCTTTGCTTATTGCGCCGTAACCATGGATAATCTTCATCGTTTAACAGGGTGGTTGGGTCAGCCTTGACTTTGAAGGGAGGAATTTCATGAAACTTTTCATAATCTTCAGACATGTCTATCTTGCCCTCCACTCCCACGATGTCTCTTTTCCCTGAAAGAACTATGTGGCGCTTTGGCTCATCGTATGATGTATTCGCTTCCTTATCTTTTATTTTTCTCGGTTTGGTAGACTTGTCCTTCACATAGAAAACCTACGCCACATCATTGGCTAGGACGAATGGTTCGTCTGTGTACCCAAGATTGCTCAGATCCACTATTGTCATTCCGTACTGTGGGTCTACCTGTACCCCGCCTCCTGACAGATTGACCCATTTGCACTGAAACAAAGGGACCTTAAAATCATGTCCATTGTCAAGTTCCCATATGTCCACTATGTAACCATATTATGTGTCCTTTCCCCTCTTGGTTGCTGCATCAAAGCGGACACCACTGTTTTGGTTGGTGCTCTTTTGATCTTGGGCGATCGTGTAAAATGTATTCCCATTTATCTCGTACCCTTTTTAAGTTAATACAGTCGAAGATGGTCCCCTGGCCAATGAGTACAGCTCATCAGAAACAGGGGTGTCACCCTTGAGATGTGTTTGCAACCAACTGCCGAAAGTCCTGATGTGTTCACATGTAATCCAGTCATCACACTGCTCCGGGTGTTTGGAGTGCAGAATATTCTTGTGTTCATTGACATACGGGGGTCACCAAGGTAGAATTCTGTAGAACTGTGTTGTGTGCTTGAGACCAAGAATGCCCGTCCCTACATATTATTGAGTCCGCTCCTAGCATGCCTTTTCCAGTCAGTCTCCCCTCATACTGCGATCGAGGGAGACCAATCTTCTTAAGGTCAGAAATGAAGTCAACACAAAACCCAATGACCTCCTCTATTTGATGGCCCGTGGAGATGCTTCCTTCTGGCCTAGCACGGTTACGAACATATTTCTTTAAGACTCCCATGAACCTCTCAAAGGGGAACATATTGTGTAGAAATACAGGGCCCAGAATGGCAATCTCGTCGACTAGATGAACTAGGACGTGCGTCATGATATTGAAGAAGGATGGTGGGAACACCAGCTCGAAACTGACAAGACATTGCGCCAAATCACTCCTTAACCTTGGGAGGATTTCTGGATCGATCACCTTCTGAGAGATTGCATTGAGGAATGCACATAGCTTCACAATGGCTAATCGAACGTTTTCCGGTAGAAGCCCCCTCAATGCAACCGGAAGCAGTTGCGTCATAATCACGTGGCAGTCATGAGCCTTTAGGTTCTGGAACTTTTTCTCTGCCATATTTATTATTCCCTTTATATTCGACGAGAAGCCAGACGGGACCTTCATACAGAGCAGGCATTCAAAGAAGATTTCCTTCTCTTCTTTGGTAATAGCGTAGCTGGCAGGACCTTCATACTGCTTTGGAGGCATGCCGTCTTTTTCGTGCACACGTTGCTGGTCCTCCCATGCCTCCGGTGTATCTTTTGTCTTCCCATACACACCCAAGAAGCTTAGCAGGTTCATGCAAAGATTCTTCGTCACGTGCATCATGTCGATTGGAGAGCGGACCTCTAGGTCTTTCCAATAGGGTAGGTCCCAAAATATAGATTTCTTCTTCCACATGGGTGCGCGTCCCTCAGCGTCATTCGGAACAGATAGTCTGCCGGGACCCTTTCCAAAGATTACTTGTAAATCATTGACCATAGCAAGTATGTGATCACCAGTACGGATGGCGGGCTTCTTCCGGTGATCTGCCTCGCCTTTGAAATGCTTGCCTTTCTTTTGACATTGATGGTTGGTAGGAAGAAATCGATGATGTCCCAGGTACACATTCTTCCTGGATTTATCCAAATATATACTTTCGGTGTCATCTAAACAGTGCGTGCATGCGTGGTATCCCTTGTTTGTCTCTCCTGAAAGGTTACTGAGAGCAGGCCAATCATTGATGGTTACAAACAGCAATGCATGTAGGTCAAATTCCTCCTGTTTGTGCTCATCCCACACACGTACACCTTTTCCATTCCACAGCTGTAAAAGTTCTTCAACTAATGGCCTTAGGTAAACATCAATGTCGTTGCCGGGTTGCTTAGGGCCTTGGATGAGCACTGGCATCATAATGAACTTCCGCTTCATGCACAACCAAGGAGTAAGGTTATAGATACATAGAGTCACGGGCCAGGTGCTATGATTGCTGCTCTGCTCCCCAAAAGGATTAATGCCATCCGCGCTTAAACCAAACCATACGTTCCTTGCGTCACCTGCAAAGTCCCCCCATGTTCTCTTGATTTTTCTCCACTGCGACCCGTCAGCGGGTGCTCTTAACTTCCCGTCTTTCTTACGGTCCTCTTTGTGCCATCGCATCAACTTGGCATGCTCTTTGTTTCTGAACAGACGTTTCAACCGTGGTATTATAGGAGCATACCACATCACCTTGGCAGGAACCCTCTTCCTGGGGCGCTCGCCCTCAACATCACCAGGGTCATCTCGTCTGATCTTATAACGCAATGCACCGCATACCGGGCATGCGTTCAAATCCTCGTATGCACCGTGGTAGAGGATGCAGTCATTAGGGCATGCATGTATCTTCTGCACCTCGAATCCTAGAGGGCATACAACCTTCTTTGCTCCGTACGTACTGTCAGGCAATTCGTTATCCTTTGGAAGCTTCTTCTTCAATATTTTCAGTAGCTTCTCAAATCCGTTATCGGATACACCATTGTCTGCCTTCCATTGCAGCAATTCCAGTGTGGTACCGAGCTTTGTGTTGCCATCTTCGCAATTTGGGTACAACCCTTTTTTGTGATCCTCTAACATGCGATCGAACTTCAACTTCTCCTTTTCACTTTGGCATTCTCTCTTTGCATCAACAATGACCCGACGAAGATCATCATCGGGCACATCGTCTGGTTCCTCTTGATCTTCAGCTTCCCCCGTTGCAGCATCACCGTATTCAGGGGGCAGATAGTTGTCATCATCCTCTTCTTCTTCGTTGTCTTCCATCATAACCCCTCTTTCTCCGTGCTTGGTCCAAACATTATAGTGTGGCATGAAACCCTTCTCAAGCAGGTGGATGTGAAGGGTTTTTTGTCAGAGTAAGACTTCGTATTCTCACATCTAGGGCATGGACAACACATAAAACCATTCTGCTTGTTTGCCTCAGCCACTTCGAGAAAATTATGCACGGCCTTAATGTACTCGGAGGTGCATCTGTCACCGTACATCCATTGCCGGTTCATCTGCATGCGTTATATATAATTAAGTGTGTCAAAAACCATTACAGAACATCATGAATAGAGAAGTGACCAAATTAATAGAAGTTCATCATCACATTAAAACCAAAGTACAGTAGTGATCAAATGTTATTACTGAAAAAATAAATACATAAAGTTCATACATAGTGAACAATATATAGCTCTGTAGAGCATCTAATTAAACCATACATAAACTATGTAAAACATTTCAATGCATAAACAAATGCGATCATAATCGCAACTAAGGTAACAATTGATCCAACGGTATAATGATACCTAGCCTCAGTATGAATTGCATATTTTCTAATCTTTCTAATCTTCAAGCGCATTGCATCCATCTTGATCTTGTGATCATCGACGACATCCGCAACATGCAACTCTAATCTTATCTTCTCCTCCTCAATTCTTTTCAATTTTTTCTTCAAGTAATTGTTTTCTTTTTCAACTAAATTTAACCTCTCAACAATAGGGTCGGTTGGAATTTCCAGTTCACATACCTCCTAGATAAAAACATCCATGTCATGTTGGTCGGCATAATTGTCATAAACACTAAATGAAACAAATAGTTATAAAAGATAATATATACCACATCCGAATCATAGACAGGACGAGGGCCGACGGAGGCGGATACCAAAACCATCGCACTATATAATAACAAACAATAATAAAAGTAAGAAAATTATACAAATATCTATCTAAATCATAAAAGTAAGAATTTTTTTCTTTTAGCAAGAAGATAAGAACAAGATGCTCACCACGGTGGTGTCGGCGACAAGATCGGCGCGGACGATCGACGGCGGTGAGGATGGGGACGGGACAGGACGGACCGCCAAACCTAGACAAATCTTGAGGAAAATGGAGCTTGGAAAAGGAGCTTCGAGAGGAGAAAGCTTAAGTGTGGCTCGGGCATTTCATCGAACACCTCATGTGCATAGGAGGTGAGCTAGAGCACCACAAACCTCTCCCACGGCCGGCCAAAAAAAAACAGAGCAGTGGCTCTGTTCGCGGGCAGGGGTTTATATAGGCCTCTCTTTAGTCCCGGTTTGTGGCTAAAACCAGGACTAAAGGACAACCTTTGGTCCCGGTTCTAGCCACCAACCGGGACTAAAGGTGCTAGGCCAAGAGCGAGGCCCATTGGTCCCGGTTCGTGTCTGGAACCGGGACCAAAGGGGTCAGACGAACCGGGACCAATGGCCTACGAGGCCCGGCCGGCGCCCTGGCCTCACGAACCGGGACTGATGCACCCTTTGGTCCCGGTTCGTGAGTGAACCTGGATTAATGCCCTTACCCAGACCTCAACCAAAGCCCTGTTTTCTACTAGTGTATACTAAAAAGGAATAGTAGTGTTGCTCGCTCTCTCTTTTCTTCTTTTTTTTCTATTTTTTTCTCTCTCATTTTTTTGAACACCATCTGGTGCCTCTTTTTTCCCCTCACGCTAGGTGCAACACTCTATGATGATAAACAATACACTTTTATTTACTCATAACTCATCTCAATGATAAAAACTGTTGAACTCAAATGAATGCCTCTGGCAGTGTACCAGGATGTGCAATGATCTAGTGTAGTATATATGAAACAATGAAGAACGGTGGGTTTGCCACATCTATATCATGCCAGCACTATATGATCATGCAAAGCAAAATGACAGTGAAAGATCACATCAAGTCATGTAATGTAAAGGAGGAGATTGCATGGCAATATATCTCGGAATGGCTATGGAAATGCCATAATAGGTAGGTATGGTGGCTGTTTTGAGGAAAGTAGGTGTTTTATGTGTAGGAGAACAAGAGGATGTCCTCCCACGGGGTTTGGATGTATCAACGAAGTTTGCATCATGTCTCGAGATGAGTGTAGGCAATGCTTGATACTGAAGAGGCTGACAATATGGATAAAGTGGAAGTGCATAAAATCTCAAACTCACATTACTCATACGAACTCAGACATTTATTACATGCATCTCACATCGTTCATAATAGGACCACCCAACCGACGCTCTCCTAGGGGTGTGTTTGGCAGCGCCGAAGCCCGTTACGCTTCTCCGGCCTAAATCTACATGATGGTTCACTTACAACCACCCCTTACTCGGACTTCATCGTAATATATTAAGAGTTCCTAACTAATGGTATCCTCGACTAGAGGGTGCTAACCTAGCCGGCCCATAGTCCTCGGGCTGGCCCAGTGGGCCCTCAATCTCATCAAGGTGGACTCCGGAAGCTACACGCCTGTTCAAGACTGCATCTGCCGAAGACTTGACGTATACTCCAAGACATATCCTGCCGCTTCCACGCATCCCTTGGATACCGACTATGTAACCCTAGATGCCCTACCTGGCGTGTATATAAGCTGAAGGGTTTAGGCCGTAGAGGGGACCTCAACACAATTGCATTCACCTAGCCCTAGGGTTAGAACACAACTTACGATCTTGAGGTAGATCAAGCTTGTACTCGATACACCATCATCAATATAAACAAGAGCAGGACGTAGGGTTTTACCTCCATCAAGAGGGCCCTAACCTGGGTAAATATAGTCTCCGCTGTTCTTGTTACCATCCATCCGAGATCCACAGCTCGGGACCCCCTACCCCAAGGTGTGCCAGTTTTGACACCGACACTGGTGCTTTCATTGAGAGTTCCGCTGTGAGATCGACAGAAGGATCGATGGCTCATCTGCAGATCAACTGTGGTGCCACCTACGGGAACGTATACGTACCCGGCCAACTTTTCTTATTGGGCAGCATGATTTTCTGTGCCGACTCGGTGGGCCACCTGGCCGCCACCGAGAACTATGCTCCTGACCAGATCGTAACTTTCAGAGGCTTGGAGTACACCATGGATTCCTGCGGCGACCTCATCCTGTCAAGCTGGACCCCCGACCGGATTGAGGGGTTGTTGGAGATCGGAGTCTCAACTTCAGAACCGATCTTCCTCGAGGACATTAGATTAGGTTCTTCAATACTGCCAGGAAGCATAGAGGAGTCACCCTCCCCCGCCTCGGATGGCCCCATCGTAACATCAAGCCTCGATGTGGATCTGAGTCCAGCTACGAACACTGCGTCGGGTTTAGAACTGACCACAGTAACAGATCTGGAATTAGCCCTGGCCCCTTATGAGGCCAAGGATGCATTAAGCGACCCTCCGATTCTAATTCGAGTCGGCTCGGACTATGACCAGGTCATGAACCCCGAGGAGTTATCTCACTTAAATGAGATGATCGACCGCATCCAGAGCTTATCGATCTCGGATGGTCAGATGTCGGTATGACAAGATTGGACTTAAAGCCGACGACCGGAAAATTTATGTCCCACCCACCACCCACCTAGTTGCCACTATTGATGATTTAACCGATGTGTTAGACTACGACGAGGCCACCGACATGGATGAGGATGTCGATGGCCCTAAAGAGACCACTTCACTGTTGACCAACACCGGCAAGTGGACTGCAACATCTACTTATGATGTGTACATGGTTGATAGTCCCAAACCCCCCTCAAGACATCGGCACAGACGCGGAAGGGTGCCAACGGGGACCCCATCTGCAGCCGACCAAGCTGGTGACCTCGGAGAGGATTTTCAAGCCTCCCCAGAGCGACACGCCAGCGCCGAAGGAATACCCGAGGACGTGGACCCCGACGACCTCTTTGAAGGGGCTGATGACAACTACTTGCCTGAATTCCAAGAGGATGAGAGCCTTGACACTGAGGACTATATAGTCCCCGAAGACCCCTTTGAGCAAGAACGCTTTTGACGGCGCCTCGTGGCCACCGCCCGAAGCATGAAACGGAAGTAGCAGCAGCTACAGGCCAATGAGGATGCGCTGAATGACAAGTGGGTCCAAATACTCTCGGGCGAGCAAGATCTCGAAGGACGGCATCGTAGTGCGCCCAAATCTTACCCACGTAGGCGTTTGCTGCCTGAGTTCCATGAAGAACTAACCGACGACGTGCCCTTAACACGCAGACGGGCGGACCAACCTGACCAACCCCCTAGAGGGCGCGACAGGCCAGCACGGGAAAACTTCCATACCTAGACAACGCCACGCCGTCATGGCAAGGACCCTGTTGACTACTTGGAGCCTCATGATGCTCGATGCCAGATAGAGGCAAACCGGGCGCCACCTCGGTCCATTTACGAATCAAGAAGATGCGCAACCGCGGGGCTTGATGGCTATGAAGTCTGGCTGGACAGGAACGGCCAAGCCCAGGACCAAGCCTATACATGGATATCTCTCGATGTCCGCTGTGACACTGCTCAGATCCGAGGCCCCGTTCACCCGATCTGTTTTACAGACAGGGTGATGGAACACCAGTTCCTGGACGGGTTTAAACCCATTAACATAGAATCATACGATGGCACGACGGATCCAGCCATATGGATCGAGGATTTTCTTCTCCACATACATATGGCCTATGGATACGACCTCCATGCTATCAAATATTTGCCGCTCAAGTTAAAGGGGCTGGCGAGGCACTGGCAGAATAGCCTACCTCCTCACTCCATCGGGAGCAGGGAAGCACTTGAGGATGCCTTTAGGGTGAATTTCTAGGGCACCTACGTTCGACCTCCGGATGCCGACGACCTCAGCAGTGTCACCCAGCAACCCGGTGAGTCAGCTCAGAAATTCTGGAAATAGTTCCTTACTAAAAAGAACCAGATCATAGACTGCTCTAATGCCGTGGCCATCGCAGCATTCAAGAACAATATGCGAGATGAATGGCTCGCCCGCCAGCTCGGACAGGATAAGCTGAGGACCACGGAGGCCCTCACCTCACTCATGACCCGCTTTTGTGTGGGAGAAGACAGTTGGCTAGCCCGCAGTACTCACAATGGCGAGGTTGGCACCTTGAAGACTCGCGACGCCAATGGTAAGCCCAGGCGCAGTAAAAACAAGCGCAAGCATAAAACTGGTGGGAGCGACACCGAGGACGCCGCAGTAAATGCAGGGTTCAATGGACCTAGATCCGGGCAGAAAAGGAAGCCCTTTAAAGGGAACAGAGATGGACCCAGCCAGCTAGACAAGATCCTTGATCAGCCATGCCAAATTCATGGCACCTCAGATAAAGCCAGCAAACCATACTAACAGAAATTGCTGGGTCTTCAAACAGGCCGGAAAGGTGGCGACGGAGGGCCAACATAAAGCACAACCTCGCAGTGAAGATGAGGATGAACCTTGGCGGCCCAATAATGGAGGCCAAAAACAATTTCCTCATGAAGTGAAGGACGTCAACATGATTTACGTGACCCACATTCCTAAAAAGGAGAGGAAACGAGCACTTCGGGACATTTACGCGTTGGAGCCTGTTGTCCCGAATTTCAATCCATGGTCGGCTTACCCAATCACATTTGACAAGCATGACCACCCAACCAGCATTTGGCGTGGCGCTAGACCTGATCGTGGATGGATTCCACCTTACGCACGTCCTCATGGACGGAGGTAGCAGCCTCAATTTAATCTACGCGGATACGGTCAGGAAGATGGGCATTGACTCATCTCGGATCAAGCCCAGCACCACCACCTTTAAAGGTGTCATACCTGGTGTTGAAGCCCGCTACACGGGAACGGTGACACTGGAGGTAGTATTCGGTTCACCCGAGAATTTCATAAGCGAGGAGTTAATCTTCAATATTGTCCCTTATCGAAGCGGATATCACGCACTGCTAGGGCGCACCGCATTTGCGCGCTTTAAGGCAGTCCTGCATTATGCATACTTAAAGCTGAAAATGCCGGGACGAAATGGTGTCATCATAGTTAATGGCAACACCGAACGCTCTCTCCGAACGGAGGAGCAGACCGCGACTTTCACAGCCAAGGTACAGGTATCCGAGGAGGTAGCTCGTGCAAGTAAACACACACCCAGCTGATCAAAGCGTACACGGGCTGCGCGAGCCGACCTCGGTCAGGCACTCCTCCACCGCAAATAGGGGTACGGGCTCCTCGCATGTCCCCCCTGGGAGGGGCACTACGTCCCTAGGGTGCATAACTTTGCACTAAAAATTCCCTGGACAGCCGTGAAGCCAAAACAAATAATGCGTCGTGGTCGGCTTGACCGAACAACGACACACTTAGGACTTGCATACCTTCATGGCTCTGTAAAAGACCCAACCAGGTCAGGCGCATCCATATGGCTTAGACCATCCAAGTGGCAGTTGCACACCTCTTTAAAGGACTCGACCGATGAAAGCATTAAGAAAGTAGACAGCCGAGGTTGCAGCCATCCTATATCAACTTTGCTATCGACGAAGACGAGTTGGTCAACAGCACGGAGACGCAGACTTGCGGTAGGAAGCGACTCGGGCTATTAAACCCGACGACAAGTCCACCCTGTTTTATCTTACTCCTTCTTCTTTTTCTCTTCGCATTGTATCTTTTACGAAGTTCCTTTTGTCAAAGCTCGACATGCACGGCTTGACCATATAAAATAAAGATGTTACGCCCTTTAAGGTTCATATGCACTTCCTCATAACCACTGCCTTTGAGCCAAAAGAGTACTTCCATGATACAATTGCTGCTTACAAAGGGCTTGGCTTTTAATCTCATGCCCCAAATCACAAGTCTGAAGTATCTATTCGTTGTCTCGGATGTTGTGTTATATGCATCAGTTTTGAACCTAGATTTTGGTGAATAGTTGGGTTGCCCGGTTCCTGTGCTTACTCCTTATGTTTCCGATTAATTCGGCTAAGGGTGTAAAGGGAGAACCACTGTGATTGCACGGCCAGCTCGAATGGCAAAGCGCCTCAGTGGAGAAAGCTGACCATCTGGGTAAGCGTAAACTGGTCGGCCATCCGATGACAGCATCAAACGATTTATCGTTCAAGATAACCCATGTTAAATGAAGGGCTCTTCATCAAAGTAGCTGAAGTGGTTAGTGGCCTAAACCCCGGCTACACAGCCAACCTCTTCAAATACGGGGGGCTCATCATCAGCCCCCACAGTCAAGCTCCTACGATTAAGTGAAAGTTATAGAACCGCAATAGTCTGATTGCCTTATTTCTACATGCATGGACCGCCTTCGGGAACCGAGACATCGGCTAAGGGTAAATCTGACGACTGGTCACTTTTAGTTTAACACGGTCACATAGGAGTCAAAAAATAAAAACACAATCACATGACTGAATATAAAGCCGCATTCATTAAGACAAAAGGAGGTTTTGTACATCCAGCCACACTTCGGCATTCTGAAGTACTACCTAAAAATACAAAGTGTCCTTGGGACACTTGGCCTTGGTAATCCGGGCCCCTTCCGCTACCTCGGCAAGGAACTACTCTACGGACTGATCCTTCCCTTCAGGGGGTCCTACGGCTACAACCGCTGGTTTGACATGCCGATAATGCATCTTCATGTAAGCGTACGCTTGCTGTGCCCCTTCTAGGCATGCAGAATGCTTCTAGCGAGCCACCTGCGGGATAGCTTCTTGCAGCCGAGCCAGGAGCCCGAACAAGCTGGTCGGCAACACCTCCACGGGCCATAGGTTGACACAGAGGTCTTGAAGCACCGGCCTGGCCATCCAGAGAAGTTCCACCAGTTGCTTAATTTGTTGATTCAGCAGCTCTGGACACGACGACACCTGGAATTGCTGCCAGAACGCCTTTTCCGCCTCATGGCCCTCCCGTTCGCCGAAATGGCGGCCGACGTCCAACGCGCTCTTCGGGAGATCCACGAAGACCATTGCGGAGCGCCATAGCTGGGTGAGCTCGACGAACCCCTTGCTGCCAAACACACAATGAAGTAAAAATGGCTTACCCGCGGTAATCTGCTCCACTTGTTGGAGCACGTCACGGTCGGCCCGGGCCTGGGTCTGGACCTTGGCGCGTGCCAGGCGAAGCTTTTTGAGCTCCTCGCCTACCTTCTTCTCCTTCTCCTAAAGGGAATCACGCTCCTAATATATGCCCTTCAGGGCCTCCACCACCTCCAGTACCCACGCCTTGTCCTTACCCCTAGCCACCTTTTCGGTGGCTAGGTCCTTCTCAGCCTTGCTGGCCACGGCATTCTGCTGCTGGGCCTCCTGCCGGGCTTTCGCCAGCTCGGCCTTGAGCCCCTCAAGCTCAGCCATAGCAGCTGTCATTAAAATAGCTCGGCATTAGATTTACAATTCAAAGCAAAGAGATACTTTCACTCAAAGTAGATGTGACAAACATCTCAAATTTGTGGCATACCGTGAGACTGCTCGATCTTTTTGTTCATCAGGTCGAGGTCCTCTCACACCTCTTGAGCTTTTGGTTCATCTCCGCAATCTCCTTGGAGGCCGAGTTCAGAGCCAAGGTCGAGACCTGCATACAAGCAGCTTGTACTTAGTCCCTGTTTCCGACATCAATCCTCTAGAAAAAGCCCTTTTTCAAGGTCAGCCGGAGTCTTGGGGGCTACTTACTAAACATGTCATGAGGCTCTGCTTTAACCCCAAAGCCAGTTTCTCAAATACTAGCTTTGGGGTCGGGGGCTACTGGCTTGCTATGCCCTACAAATACTATGCTACGACATAAATAAAAATGTCTTTGGATAAAAGCACAATTATATGCATGAAGAAATATACCTCGAAGCTCTTGACGAGGCCCTTGAAGAACTCATGCATCCCGGCCTCCACTGACCAGAAGCCCTATAGCGCCGTGCCAACCAGCGCACAGTGCTCTTCCTTGATGGAGGAGCCCGTTAATGCTACCTCCATCTCTTTGGTCCATCCCGCGGCAACCCGCCCTGGGACAAGAGGCGGGGTGGCGAAACCTCGGAACCCAACACCGAAGTGCTAGGAACGAAGGTCTCCGGCTGTGGCATTGGCGCCGGAGTCAGCCTCGGCTGGGCCGATGTCTAGCCCAGCCCTTCCTTGACGACCTCGAGAACTTTGTCCCCTTGGTCAAACCTCGGCCATGACAACCGATATCTCGGCCCCTATGGTGTTAACGAGGGGGGCCGACCCAGATGTCGATTCCCCCAGCCCCTTGAGAGCTGGAGGGGGAGTGGCAGGATCGGGCCTCTCACTGGCAGGTGGTAGCCCGCTTGAGGTGTCGCCGCTGAGGCGCACCTTCGGCGAACTGAAGAGAATAACCTGTATGAGTTTTATCTTGATGAAAGGACTTGTTGAAAACCACATATGGTGATGATGACATACCTCCTGGGCGCTGGCTTCTCTCTCCCTAGCTCGAGGGGATCATCTTCTGACTCGTCGAAGAAGTTGGCCTTCTTCGATGGAGCAGGCTTGCCAGCAGGCTCGGCGGAGGTCTTTCTCTACCTCTTCTGGCCCTTCGGCTGCACTTCAGCCTCGGTGTCCTCGGACGCCGCCCTCTTCCCCTTGAGGGAAGGATTCCCTTCCCCCGTGTCCTCCTCCACGTTGTCCTCGTGAGTGGAGGAGGCATGGGTCTTCTCGGATCAGGTGACCGAGGTCTACCGCGGCCGAAGGCCCGCCTTGCCCTTTTGAGGTTTGACACCTTGGTTATCACCACATGCGGCTCCTCGACTAGGAGGGCTGTGAGTAGGGGAGTCCTCTCCCCCTCGAGCAGCGGCGCTAGGCATAGCATCTGCCACGCGTTGGAGATCCACTTCTGCGAATACAAGACCAATCAATTAGTCGAGGTCTACAACGCTTAAAGAAATGCAGGGTATAGAACTGTGTATTGAAAGATTACCTCGGGGGCGTCGTGGCCGGCTTCAAAGCCGTTGTCCCGCCCTTCCAATGGGAAGTCACTATCGGATGGCTTGAACAGCAGCGTCCACATTCCGGCCAAGGTGGAGCGGAAGAAGTGGTGGATGGGCACTATGTCCTCGGGCTTGTACGCCCACATCAGGGTGGCCCGGGCTTGGAGTGCGAGCATGCGGCGGTGCAGCATGACGTTAACCACGTCCACCAGCTGGAGGTTTTTCTGATTAGACCACCATTGGATCTTCTTGGACAGTGCCTCTACCTCCCTTGGGTTCCCCCAGGCGATGCCCTTCTTCTTCCAGGACATAAGCTTCTTCGGAGGCCCGGCCAAAAACGCCAGAACCTCAGCTTGGCCAGTGGCAAGCGGCTCGGTGACGTAGAACCACCCACACTGCCACTCTTTGATGGTCTCCATGAAGGTGCCCTTAAACCAGTCAACCTTCTGGTTCTTACTGATCATTGCACCTCCACACTCTGCAAGCTCAGAGCAGCTTGACTTTGGCTTAACACTGAAGATCTTCAGCCATAGGCCAAAGTGCGGCTCGATGTGGAGGAAGGCCTTGCAGACCGTGATGAAGGAGGCGAGGTGGAGGATAGAGTTTGGAGCCAGATGATGGAAATCCAGCCCGTAGAAGAACATGACCCCACGCACGAAGGGGTGCAATGGGAACCCCGGGCCTCTAATGAGGTGGGGGGCGAAGGCGACCCGCTCCCCGGGGTTGGGAGCGGGCACCCGCTGGTTCGGGTCTGGCACGTGGATGCCGACCTCAGTGGGAATTTACCCCACTCTGCACAGCTCCAGAATAGTGCCCTCTGTGATGGAGGAGCCGTCCCAGTGCCCCTTGAGGTTGGCGTTAACCATGGCTGGTGGCGAAGGTGGAGAAGTGTTGCGGAGGGAAGCTGGGACAGAGATTGGATCTGGGCGATAGAGCTCGGGAGGTGATAGGTTGGGAGGAAGGAGAGCATACTATGCAACACTGCCCTTTTGCCCTTATAAAGGCTGACGAAATGCCAAGGGTCCCTCCAGCTGCGCCGTTGAAATCGCCACTACCTGTAAAAGATGCCATTATGATTATGGGGGGAAATGAAATCTTGATGATATCCCTTAATAAACTGGTGCAATCTCCGTCTAGCTGGGACAGGCCAATACGGGGGTTACCTCGAGTCGTGATTTGAGTGAGTAGTAACTGCCCACCCAGTCATGGGTGGTGCCGCTTCGATAAAGTTGTCATGCTAGAGGTACTATTCACACATATGCGACAGGCCTTCGAAGCTAAGTAATTCCATGTCTTCGAACATGGCATGGGTTTGGCCGGTTTTGTTTGCAAGACGCCATTCCCTCAAGGAGTAGTTCGGGAATCTTGAAGATGACAAAGGGGAACTCGTCTGTCGAGCCAAGGACTTCGGATCAGGAGTTGTTAATATCAAGGAGGTCATCCTCGGCTTAGAAGACCAGTTCGGGGGCTACTGACGATGTCCTGGACAAGGGGGTGCTAACCTAGCCGTCCCATAGTCCTCGGGCTGGCCCAGTGGGCCCTCATTCTCATCAAGGTGGACTCCGTAAGCTACACGCCTGTTCAAGACTGCATTTGCTGAAGACTTGACGTATACTCCAAGACATCTCCTGCCGCTTCCACGCGTCCCTTGGATACCGACTATGTAACCCTAGATGCCCTACTCGGTGTGTATATAAGCCGAAGGGTTTAGCCCGTAGAGGGGACCTCAACACAAATACATTCACCTAGCCCTAGAGTTAGAACACAACTTACGATCTCGAGGAGATCAAGCTTTTACTCGATACACCATCATCAATATAAACAAGAGCAGGACGTAGGGTTTTACCTCCATCAATAGGGCCTGAACCTGGGTAAATATCGTCTCCCATGTTCTTGTTACAATCCGTCCGAGATCCACAGCTCGGGACCCCCTACCCCGAGGTCTGCCGGTTTTGACACCGACACTAACTGATGTTGTTTAATGAATAAAAGGTACGATCCCCCAAAATTTAATAACATCTATCCACTAGTTAGGTCCAGATCACTCACCGACATGTTCATCTATTACTCTGTCAAGATCTCAAAACGATTGCAAGGGGGCCAGAAATTGGCTTGCTACTTCCACAAATGTTGTTGGGGCCCCCAAGTGGAAGGGATGATATATCCCAGTAGCAAGTGTTTGTCTCAATAGAGAACCAAGTTTTATCGAACCAGTAGGAACTACCCAACTTCGGTCAATGATCTGTACCTGCACACAACTAATAAACTTCTGCTTGTTCCCAATGAAACCTAGAAGGTTGTCAAGCTTCCCGTCTTGCTAGTTACAAGGATTAATTGTATAGTGTGATAGGAATTGACAAGTAACGGTAAATAAGATAACAATTCAGCTTGTAAACAATAATAAAGTGACTGATCGAGGTTCAAAGCAATGGGAATAAATGAACCAGGATCCTTAATTTCAATAGAGGTATCTCTCCAGACAAGAAAACATAGGTGTGGTGAACAAATTACAGTTGTGCATCAATTAAATTGCAGTTCTTATAACTATGATTATTCATGTCATGATTGCATATAGGCATTACATCTGTATATGTATAGACCATTATCTAGCTGCATCTATAGCTAATGCTCCACCCCAAGATCGCTATCCAACATGCATCTCAAAGTATTAAGTAAAACAAAGCATTGCATTAAGTAAGGCGACATAATGGTGATAGTATATTGTCTTCATCCTACGTTCGAAGGACAACTACGCAACTATCTTTTTATCCTTAGTGGAAACAACACAATACACACCTTTTTCCCTTTCTGTCACTATGGTAGCTTACTTGCAAGATTGAACCCAACTATCATACACAGCCCCCTCTAGAAGATCATTCATCAAAACATAGCCAGTGTAAGACTAATTGATCGGAGAGTATATATGAATAAGAAGCATGCAGTAAAGAAACTAAATGAATCTCAAAACAAATCATAAATAGATCTAATCATAAAGTGATAATTCATCATATCACAACAAAGACACCTCAGATTACATCCGATGGATCTCAATCATGTAGGGTAGCTCATGAGATTTTTGTATTGAAGAGCAAAGGGAGAGAAGATGCCATCTATCTACTGTTATGGACCCGTAGTCCAAAGAAAACTACTCACTCATGGTCATGGTGGCAGCAAGGTTGATGAAGATAGCTCCGGCGATGGATTCCCCCTCCGACAGAGTACCAAAACATGCCTCAAGATTGGTTCTTCATGGAACAGAGAGGTTCGGCGGTGAAAAAATTCCTTGATAATTATTTTCGGAGGTTTCGGGTCAATATAAAGGTGGCAGAAGAAAGAGGTGGTGGAAAGGTGCCCTTTGGGTCTCATGCGGCCACGCCAAGCGGCCCCCTTGGCCGTGTGGTGAGGGTGCGTGGGTCCCACAGGGGGGCCCTACAGTAGCTCTGGTGCTCCCCTGAACCTTCTGGGTCCAAAAGTTACCAAAATAATTTTTCCCAATTTTTTCAGCTCCGTAAAATTGATTTTCCTGAAAAGTCCAAAAACAGCAAAAAACTACAACTGGCTCTGGGCACTTAATTAGTAGGTTAATCCAGAAAAATAATAAAAATTGGTGCCAAAACTATGCTATATTGATATAATAATAGCATGAAACAAGTAAAAAATATAGATGCGCTTGAGATGTATCAAGCTACAGCAAACGCCAGTTGAGAGGACCACTACTGACGGGTAACATAGGCAACCATCAGTGGTGAGGCGACCAGAGGTCCCAAAGCGACATACAGCCGACAAGCATCGTCAACTAACTGTGGGTCGGTAGGTGCCCATCAATGTTAGTTGGTTCTCCACTAGTGGGTAGCCATGTAGATCATCAGTAATTGGCACAACACTGGCCTAGCCAACCCCTTCCCTCCAATCAATAAAAAAGTGTCTTGGGAGAGGAAACCCTAAGCCCCTCTCCCCTCCCTACCATACAATCTCCTCCCATGGCCACACGGCATGCGCGGTTCGTCCATCTCCCACCGTGACACCATGCTCCACCATGCATCATCCTCCTTCGTGCGGCATCTGCCTCCACCGCCTACTCCCGGGCTTCACCACCTTCTTCCATTCTCGATGTCATGGATCAAGGCCACGCCTCTACCATGTCCTCCCCGGCTGCCTCCACCGCCTCCTCCCTAGCTTCACTGCCTCCGCCGCTTCCTCCCCAGCTCAACATCATGGATCGAGGTCATGCTATCACCGCGTCCTTATTGGTGGCTGCCTCCTCTGGATCAAGGCAACACAGTCTCCTCCCTGAAGCCATACAGTCATCGCCTCCTCCTCGGTCACCGCCTCCTTCGCGGTTGCCTCCTCCTATGCGTTGTCTGCCTCCTACTCCTCGGTGGTCACCAGATTCGGCCACGGTGTTAGCGTAGTAGTGTTAGTACTATTATTCCATTGTTTTGTGTAGTAGTGTTAATATTTAGTAGTATAAGTAGTAGATTAGTATGATTCTTCATGAATCCCTATAGGGTTGAAGAAACAAGTGTCCTAGCAGCCGATATGTACCTGCTTTGGCTATGGGATTCCCAGAAAAAAATGGAGAGAGAGGCGCGAGAGGTGCTAAAGTACGTCTTTTTCAATGACATCGATATTCTTGAGCACTTCTTGGCTGGTACCATGTAGGTCATACCTCGGAGCACTCTAGGAGGTGGCTCTAAATTGGGGTCAACATGGTGGTCGCAACCAAAGTGTCCATCGTCATCCTCTGCTCCGACCGGTGGCTCCTATGCTCTAGCAACACATGCGAAACTAGTGCACCGCCTGTGGATTGGCTCATGATAGGAGAGTGGTTCCTCCAATGCCGGTACCCGCCTCACTATGTTCCCCTCCTCCCATGCTGGCTCCTGCTCTCCAGCATCAGTTGTGAGACTACAGTGCCGCTTGTGGATTGGGTGATGAGGGAAGCGGGGCTTCTCCACTATAGACATCGACCTCCTCCTCTTCCCCATGCTAGAGCCTCATGGGGCGCCATGTCCTCCTTCTCACCTGTCGCATGTGTTGACGTGTTGCCCGGCATCGATATCCTTGGCACTAGATCTAACCGGTGAGGAGATGAGGAGGCGCATGCTTAACCCACATTGTAGCATGCCATACCGTTGGAGCAGATTTATGTGTGTGTGTGTGTGTGTGAGAGAGAGAGAGAGAGAGTGAGAGAGATAGAGATCGAGTGGCTGTCGCCACCATTTCGGTTAGATTAAGAGAGGTAGGAGAGAGTGATATAGGTTACTAAGGTGAGCTGGGCTTATATAATGCCCAGGCACATTGCACATGGATATTAAGGAGCAACTGTGTCCGATGAGCCACACATCACAAATGGACGTCTAAAAATGAGTATTTACAATGTGCGATCTCACATCTCAAACGGACCATTCGAGCTAGTCATGTGCCATGTGCTGCATCGGGCACACTATGCTTTTTGGCCAGGCTCTTTGCACATGGGCGTACCTGGGCCTCCGTGTGTGAGAGTTGTATCACACACATTTTTGGCCCATCCATTTCATATGAGGGGTCTTAATAGACCTGCTCTGAAGTAGTGACGCATCTTCGTGCGACCTTTTCTTTTCATATCTCGGTCGTCAACATTAAAAAAATTATAGCATCGATGAAATTCCATCTCACCCTTTTGTCGTACATCCAACTTCAATCCATTTATCCCTATGACACAAAACTAATTAATTAATTTGAGTAGTGAAAAAAAAAATACCGATCTGTGAGAGCTAGTGACTTCAATTAGTGGAATTGAGACCCTTTCTAGGAGGGATGAAGCAGACGAGATCATCTAGATTATTTTAATTTGGGAGAGTATAGGGGTGGAGGGGGAGGAGAGGGGTGAGAGATCTAGATCTATATCTTGGGGGAAGGGGGAGGGAGGAGAACCTGGGAGGAGAGGGGGGAGGGGAAAGAAGAGATATATCTAGCTAGATATAGATCTTGGGGAGGAAGAGAGTGGATTCCATCCAAGAAAGGTGCAGCACCCCGGTGCGGTGGCGATGTCGCTCGCAGTTGGCCTATGTTCTAGGGGTGTGAGCACAGGCTCGATCAGGCATTGCTCTATTCATATAGGTATAGGTCACCACTGATGGGTGACTTTAGTGGCCCATTAGTTGTGGCCTGCCTTGCCCTGTGAGATCATGGGGAAAACTCACTAATGAGCTATAGATACGTGCCTGTTAATGGGATGTCCATTAGCTAGCGGGGAAACTACACCGACGAGCGCTGATGGCCCCGTCAGTGCTAATGGCACCTATGGTGATGGGCGCCATTGTAGGGTAACGCAGCAGAAAACTAAAATTTTCTGACCTATGCACGAGCCCAGGACTACTATGAAGATGCATACAAGGTTTTTGGTCTGATCGTTACCAACTCGTAGCACAGCGGAAGTTGAGTTGGTGAAGATCATTGATGCAGATCCTCGCAGCTAGGATTTTACAACCTCCCAACTGTGAGGATGTACTCCGTCGTCAGCTCTCTGGACAGACCTTCAGGAGGCCTCAAGACAGCCCCTCGGATGGTCTCACCGGATGGATCCTCGGACAGCCCTCCGAGAGACCTCTCAGAATCTCGGACGGTCACTCGGACTGCCCTTTGGGAGACACACTCGAACTAAGATCGAAACTATGACCTCTGTACTAGGTTGCACACATACGGTGTCAGCTATCTGGCAGGGTTTGAACGTCTAGAACTAGTTCCCACCGGAACCCAGACAGCCTTTTGGCTCTACGAAACTATTTCGTGTGAGGGAGAGAAGAAGCCAGATCATTGCATGGCATTGTGTATGGGAGAAAGAGTGTGTGTGGAGAGCTCTTCTCCACCTCCTTTTATAGGAAAAACCAAGGGGTAGGGTGCCACTTGAAAAACTCAAAATGCCCAAGCTTTAGGTCCCACATAAAGGGCAAAATGGGGAGGCAAGTGGAGCTCCATGGAGGAGCTCCCCTTAGCCGGCCACCCATGGTGGAGCCCCCCAAAAGCGGTTCCCTCCTTCCCAAGTCTTCCCTCAAGATTTCTTGGGAAAAACCCAAAAAAGGGGCTTTCCAAAAAGCATCCAAAAAGTGCTATTCACTATTCATGAAAACATTTTCCACGACCGCCAATCTGAACAAAAATCTGTAGGCCCAGAACATTTCCAGTACCCCCTAAAATAATTCTAGACCCGTTCCGAAACATTTCTGGATCATTGATTTTCATCAGCGAAAAGCTACCAACGCATTTCCGGCAGCTCCGGAACATTTTTGGGTTTTTTCTTCGAAAAAAATCGAGAAGTTCCCAGAAAAATTCTGGCACCCTCCAAAAGTTCCAGGCGCTTGCCGAAACCTTTTTGGCTTAATGGTTTACTCCGAAACAACTTTTTGGTTTTACCGAAACTTTTCCGGTGTTCTCTCTGAAATCTTTTCGTTGTCTCCAAAACTTTTTTGATGACTTTCTCTCGGACTCCCTGTCTAGTATTCACCAGATAGATGACCCTTAAGCATGTGACCCTATAGGTTCGGTGAAGTATAGACATGATCGGAACACTTTCCGATCAATGATCAATAGCGGAACCATGGACATCCATATTGATCCTTATACCCACACGAATGAATATTCGAGTGAACTTGTAGTTTGCTGTGTCCTATTCCTGTTGCTTCACGACATGTTACAAACACCCAAGGTGAGAGTTATCAGCATCCCTGTGGATCGACAACTTTTGTCCACTATGCAGTTACCTCGTTACCAGATTTGTTCTCTTTTCTCGTTCCCATGTTCCGGCATCCCCGTGATCAAATCACGCTGTGTCTGGCCAAATGATGATGGATACCATGACACTGAGAGGGCCCAAGGAATATCTCTCCATTGTCGGAGGACCAAATCTCAATCTTGGGCTACCTAGTCCCTTGTCATACTTTTCCATGAACACGTAAGCCACCATAATAGCCACCCTGTAACGGATGACGCTTAACAAATCCCAAAGTTCATGAAGCAAGTGTGAAGGAACTCGATACTTTCATGGTCTAAAGAATTATGCAAACGTTAACTTTCTATGTGTTATTTACCATTAACTCGTGACGAATGTATCTCATAGCATAACATCAATCGCGTCGATTCAACACAAGTGTTCTTCTAACATTGTGTCCTCAAAGTTGCTAGCATAGACATGCCCATGATCAGGAAAACATGATCATCATGCAACACTTGAGCTAGTCTTAGAGGCCAGACTGGGAATACATTTTACCATTTATTTTTCCACACGTAAACATGGGTTTTCCTCAGAGCCTTTATGGACATACAGGCTCGGGAACCATAGCAGTTATAGCATGGAGTATAAATATAATTACGAACATGGTGATAAATAATAACATTTATTATTACCTCTAGGGCATATGTCCTACAGACTCCCACTTGCACTAGAGTCAATAATCTAGTCAATGCTAATGCACTTTACACCTATGGCATACCGGTGTAAAATATGCAACGCTTGTGGTATAGTCTTTGTCCAACGGATCTGATAACTTCAGGTCCGTGTGTATCTTTGCATGTCCTCTCATTTTCACGCTTTCACCAAATTTATATTTTGTGTGGACTTGGCTTTGTATATATGTGAATCATAGGTCGAACCTTGATTCCTTAGACTGAGCTATGGAGCAACTATTTCCAATAGTGTTCCATTGACCAAAGCCTTCTTGGAACCATACTAAGTTCATGAATGAACTATATGATTCAACATCTTCTTTGTCGCTTCTAAAGCATCAACATACTTAGCCTCTGTTATAGAATTCGCCACAGTAACTTGTTTGGAACAATTCTAACTTACCGTGCCACCATATTGTGTATTACACAAAACCCTTAACTTAAATCAAAAATCACATGGAGTATTGGTGAAGACTGTATCGATGTAACTTCTTACAATGAACTCTTCATAATCTCCTCTTGTGAGAAAACATGTCATCAGTGCTACTTTAGTACTCAACGACATTTTTCATTGTTGTCCCATGATCAGTATATTGATCACTTTCGTATCTATACTCACAACTGCTTGGGAGTATTGGACATATCTGGTTGTTTTACATACCATGGAATACATGATTAATACAAACACAAATGTGTGTGTAATCTCCATCATGTATTTTGCTCATCAGTGTTGTAAGACATCGAGTCTTGCTAAAACTCTTTCCATGTGACTTTGGCAAGAATCACTCCTTGGCGCTCTTATGCTAAACCGTTTTAGCATCTTGTCAATATGTATTTTAGCTTAGCCCTATCAGGCAATTTTATCCCCATAGATAATCATGCCTAATATCGAGGCTACCTAGCCCAAGCACTTCATCGAAAAACTATTTTTTAAAGAAGTCCTAATTCGTGTCAAGAAATTTATATCCAATTAACAATGTGTCAAGCACACAAGGTTAGAAATATTATTATGCTCCCACTTTCTTTCTTCTAAACACAAGCATCTTCACTATCCTTTTGATGAAAACAAACTCTTTTGACTATTTCATCAAAACAAAGTTTCCAACTCCCTTATGCTTGCTTTCGTCCATTACTAGAACTCTGAAGTTTGCACATTTACTAGCATCCTCTGGATCGACAAAATACTTTGGACTGTATCACATACAAGTCCTAGTTTGTATTCCCACTTCATGGAAATCCTTTTGGCATCCATTTATCATATCTCATCATTGAAATATGTATTAATTGCTAGTTTAACCCGAGCTAACTTTAAGCAACGCTACGATGAGACAACCTCATTGTAGTCAACTCATTGAATTTGTTATTGCAACGAGTCAAGCTTTATGGATAAAACATTTTTATCCATATCAGTTTTATAGTTCCATTCATATTCATCAGACTCTTAAGTCTTCTGTAGGGTTTATCAAGATCTAATCTTGAATCATTTATATGGAGACTATCTCGGATTATATTGGCATTTAGCCAATTCCAGAGTCAGGGCCTATCATTGCTTCCTTGATTTGTCATAGGTATACTGTTGTCTAACAACAATATCTCGTTTGCGCACCTAAGAGGTTTGTACGAGTTTTGCCTATGTGGCTCAGCTGCAAGTTCGACCGAAGTCCACACCAGTCGTAGTAGTTAACTCTGGTATTACTTCCAAGGTTTCTTTCCTTTGCACCTGATGACAAAGATACTACTATCTTGTCAAGTTGTACTATCCTCCCACTCGCCTTTTTGCAAGAACCATTTTCTTCAAAATCATACGCTCTTTGTGGCAAACTTTTTGCCTCGGTATAGTGATGGAGGAATACCAAATTATTTGGGATAACCTACAAAGTAGAACTTGTCTGATTTGGAATAGGTTTGTAAACATTTTATACAAGCCCCATATTCCAAATGTTAAGAAAATACATAACATGGTTTGGCGTACCATACCATGGTGTCATTTCAATAGATCTGATGGCACTCTTTTTAGTGTAAAAGCCGCAGTCTCTAAAGCAATACTTTAAAAAGGATAATGGCAAATTGATGTATGTCATCTTTGATCTTACCATGCCATAAATGGTTTGATTACATCTTCATGGACATTCCACTCACAATGGTGTTCCGGGAGGTGTAAGTTATGAAAATCTTTTCACAACTCATCAGACATTCGCTAAACTTGTAACTCAAAATATTTCTTTCTGCAACCTAATTATAGAAACATAATTTTCTTGTTACAATGATTTCTACTTCATTTTGAAAACCTTTTGAATGATTTCAAAAGATCCAAACTTATGTCTCATCAAGTAAATATCCATATATCTACTTTAGTCATTATTGAAGATAGACAAATCCACTGCTAGCAACAACATTCATCGGACTACATACATCAAAATATATGATCACCAATAAGTTCGCTGCTCGTTCCTTATGGCCTATGAACGGTATTTTAGTCACTTTACTTTCTGAACAAAAGTTGCAAGTTTCAGATGATTTCACAATCAAATGACTTCAAAATCCATCATCATGGAATTTTTCCATGCGGGTTTGTCCAGTGTGACCAAATGCATTGCCATACATATGTGGTATTCTTTTAGTCTTGTGACATTTAGCGTCAGTGTTATGGATGTATCATATTACCATCAATATTCATAACATACATCCCATCCATGATGGAAGCATGGCCCTTATGTTATTCATGATACTGAACAACAATTGTTCTTTTATGAACAACCCTCTTGCAACAAACATTATGCAATGGGATAGAGTGTATAAAACTCTTAATTGAATTATGAAAGTAAATACAGAGGTATTATATTATTATCAATATTCATAACATACATCTCATTCATAATGAAAGTATGGTCCTTATGTTATTCATAACACTGAACATCAAAAGTTCTCTTATGAACAACCTTCTTGCAGCATACTTTATGCAATGGGCTAGAGTGTATGAAACTCCAAAAATGAATTATGAAAATAAATATAGAGGTAATACACTGATGGAAGGTATATCAACTTTTACTTTGTTCCCAGCGCGTATCTAAACCTCATTACTGGCAAGTCATTTAGGCCATAGTAGTTCTTGCATCGAGTCGCAACAGAATGCAATCGAGCGGGCATCTCTGTGATCAATTTTTAATCACAATACCCAGGAATCAATGATTAACATGTTTAGTCATAATTCCCAAGAATTATATCTTTGACCAGCCTTCCATACATCTATAACTTGTATGACTTTCATACATGAGCTGGACATTCCAGTCTTCTCTCTTTTTGCCTTTATACTTCTAACAATTTTACTTCCAATATTTCTCCTACTCTTAGAAGAAGCACCCAACTTTAAGAGTGGCATCGGCCCCGGACTTCCTAGGCATGAAAGTCTCACTAACACCCTTCAAACAATTCCTTTCTCTTTAAGTTGTTGTTTTATTCGCCTTCATCACATGACAGGCATTCTTCTGGATCCCTCTCTTATCAGTTTAATGCATAGTAAATACTTTACTAATAATTTGCAAACAAACATTGCTGTGGATATCTCATATCTTTTAGTCTTTGTTTGTATCTAAAACTATTTTTAGTTCCATGTTTATCACATAACTATCCAAAACTTTTGAAGTTCAGGTCTCATGGAAGCAAACATATTGCACCTGACTGTAATGGAATTCTAGCTTTTGGATCGATGGATGAGAGTCACATCATACATATCATTAGCGGGAGAATACCGAAAGCATCTGATAGGACATAGTCCTTCTTGACACTTTTGAGGACAATCCTCATATTACGTTACCAACCGTAAAGTTTTAACCAGATATTTAACAGCTATTCAATTTTAATGGGGATAGTGGAAATGCGAGCCATTATTCTATAACTATTGTGCAAACAACATTTAGACAGTGTCCATAATTAATTGCATAGAGAATTAAACAAGTTAATTCTAAAATGCACTCCCACTCAAATCAATATCTCTCATAATTGCTTGTGAGCGATTCAAGACCCGTATTTCAATTCAACGCCATTGACGGGCTCATCACTGATGACGCGAATTTTAATCTGTTGGCCGACTTGCCAATCACATCTCTATGTGACTCTTGTCCATCTTTCGATGCACGTGCTCTAAGCTCAAGACTGTCCTGCCTGAATGTCAAGACAACCAAGTGATCACGTAGTGAGGTCTAACCATCACCCGCCTTACACCTCTCTAATCGTTCGTGCTCATGTGTACATGGCGCGCCCTGAAAAATACGTGTTGTAGACGGGGCTACACTTGGGAGAACACTAACTACTTGATATTTTCAGTGAGAGATCACCTTAATAAAACCGACTACCATGCAATCAAGAAGGGTGCATCAAGAGGAATAAGCATCTCAGGCAATTTATAATAGCATGATATGGTATAGCCCGTTCTGACGAAGAAGTCTCTTATTTCTTCATCTTCGGCATTTGCATCGGTGTTCACCTTCGCGAACATTGCCACCACCTTGTCGATGCACCAGATAATATTGCTATCTCTATAGCTAATAAAATTAGTGCATTACATAAGGTTGACACACAGGTCATTAAAGTGACAATCATATGGCTCCAGCCATCATGCCGAATCATGACACGCAGGTCATGTTAATTAATTTACATCATATAGTCATCTCATACATAATCAAATTAATATGATGAAGACTATACCACATCTCATGCACATCTCATGTCATCCTGCAAAACCAAGTTAGACGCCTCTAATCGGTTCATACAAGATTTTATTTTGCGTGGCTTCTAAGGTTTCGAAACAAACTGAAGCTACCAATGTTTATCATCAAGTTTGATTATTCAGGTCGCTAGATTAACTTTGCAGGGTGTATGAAACACGAGATAATAAAATCTCGAACCCCTTACTTAACTTCATCATACGCATGACCCCCGTGTAGATCATATCTGCATTGCCCTTTAGTCTGTGAAATTTCATCTTTCTCTTAACTATGGTGGACCCCAAAGAACTGTTAACACTTCATTGATCAATCAGGATCGCAGATTGCCAGAACTTTGTAAGATTCCACCATGCCATTTCAAGATCATAAATATGCAAATACCAAGGAAGCAACAAGAATATCAGGTAACAGATTTCATCTGCTACCCGCACAAATAATTTACAGCAATAGATCTCATCTACTACAAATTATATTGTGCAACACCCATACATCTCATGTATTCTAGATCGTAACCTGCATCTATGCATAGCATGGCTCATGATGCCACTGTAGGGTAACACAGTAGAAAACAAAAAATTCTGATCTACGCACCAGTCCAGGACCACTATGAAGATACATACAAGGTTTTTGATCTAGTCGTTACCAACTCGTAGTGCAGCAGAAGTAGAGTTTGTGAAGATCGTTGGTGCAGATCTCCGCAGCTAGGATTTTACAACCTCCCAACCGTGAGGATGTACTCCCTCATTAGCTCACTGGACAGATCTCCGAACAGTCTCTCGGATGGTCTCATCAGACGGATCCTTGGATAGCCCTTCGGGAGACCTCTTAGAATCTCGGATGGTCACTCGGACAGCCCTTTGGGAGGCACACTCGAACTAAGATTGAAACTATGACCTCTCTACCAGGTTGCACACATACGGTGTCAGCTATCCGGCAGGGCTTCGCCGTCCAGAACTAATTCCCACTAGAACCCAGACAGCCTTTCGGCTCTACAAAACTATTTTGTGTGAGGGAGAGAAGAAGCTAGATCATTGCATGGCATTGTGTATGAGAGAAAGAGTGTTTGTGGAGAGCTGCTCTCCATCTCCTTTTATAGGAAAAACAAAGGGGTAGGGTGCCACTTCAAAACCTAAAATGCCCAAGCTTTATGTCCCACATAAAGGGCAAAATGGGGAGGCAAGTGAAGCTCCATGGAGGATCTCCCCTTGGCCGGCCACCCATGGTGCCCCCCGCCCCCAAAAGGGGTTCCCTCCTTCCCAAGTCTTCCCTCAAGATCTTTTGGGGAAAGCCCAAAAAAGGGGCTTACCAAAAAGCAACAAAAAAGTGCTTTTCACTATTCATGAAAACATTTTTCTGCGACCATTAATTCCGAAAAAAAATCTTTAGGCCTAGAACATTTCCAGTACCGCCTAAAATAATTCTGGACGTGTTCTGAAACATTTTCAGATCAATGATTTTCATCAGCGAAAAGCTACCAAAGCATTTCCGGAAGCTCTGGAACATTTCCGGGTTTTTTCTCCGGAAAAAATTCCAGAAGTTCCCAGAACAATTCTGGCACCCCCCAAAAGTTCCAAGTGTTGCTGAAACCTTTTTGGCTTAATGGTTTACTCCAAAACAACTTTTCGGTTTTACCAAAACTTTTTTGGTGTTCTCTCCGGAACCTTTCCGTTGTCTCCGAAACTTTTTTGGTGACTTTCTCTCAGACTCCCTGTCTAGTATTCACCAGATAGATGACCCTTAAGCGTGTGGCCCTGTAGGTTCAGTGAAGAAAAGACATGACTGGAACAGTTTCCGATCAATGATCAATAGCGGAACCGTGGACATCCATATTGATCCCTATATCCACATGAATGAATATTCGAGAGAACCTGTAGTTTTCCGTGTGCTATTCCTGTTGCTTCGTGACATGTTACAAACACCCGAGGGGAGACTTATCGGCATCCCCGTGGATCAACAACTTTTATCCACTATGCCAGTTACCTCATTACTGGTTTTGTTCTCTTTTCTCGTTCCCATGTTCCGGCATCCCCGTGATCAAATCATGTTGTGTCTAGCCAGACGATGTTGGATACTGTGACACCGAGAGGGCCCAAAGAATATCTCTCCATTGTCGGATGAGCAAATCCCAATCTTGAGCTACCTAGTCCTTTGTCATACTTTTTCATGAACCCGTAAGTTGCATAATAGTCACCCTGTTATGGATGACGTTTAACAAACCCCAAAGTTCATGAAGCAAGTTTGAAGGAACTCGATCCTCTCATGGTCTAAGGAATTATGCAAACATTAACTTTCTCTGTGTTATTTACCATTAACTTGTGATGAATGTACCTCATAGCATAACATCTATCGGGTCAATTCAACACAAATGTTCTTCTAACATTGTGTCCTCAAAGTTGCCGGCATAGACATGCCCATGATCAGGAAAACATGATCATCATGCAACAATTGAGCTAGTCTTAGAGGCCAGACTGGGAATACATTTTACCATTTATTTTTCCACATGTGCACATGGGTTTTCCTCAGAGCCTTTATGGATATACGGGCTCAGGAACCATAGCAGTTATAGCATGGAATATAAACATAATTATGAACATGGAGATAAATAATAACATTTATTGTTGCCTCTAGGCCATATCTCCTACATCCATGAGACTGTCTAACTGTGGAACTTAGCCATAAGTGGAGTGACCAAAGGTGGGCTTTGGTCACCTCTATACTGGCGGGCAGCAGTACGACCGTAAGTAGAGGTACTCTCAGCTGACCTATAGCGCACCTCTGATGACTGGCAGCCGTACGGCTATTAGTACTGATAGACTCCATTGACGGGTACGAATTCACCCATGAGTGGAGACCATTCAACATTGGTTTTCTTGGAGTAGTGGCACACCATTCCGACAATTGTCAACTCATCATAATCTGGCCATGATTAGAAAAAAGAATGGAGATACAAGATGCATCTAGAAACCAATCTCACTATTAAAGATATCAACAATATATGGGATTAATCAATTCATTGCAAAAAATCCACCACAATAATTATATATATGATCATAATCATGTTCGGTAGCCCATATAATTTAATACATGATCGCACAAAAAGAGGCATGACTACATAGCTACTACATTGAACCTGTAGTTCTGTGGTGCATTACTCACCTCATCGAAGAGCAGTGTGGTGATGATCTTGGTGAAGTTTGGTGGTGAATTCCCCTTCTGGAGAGCCTCCAAATATGCAATCTTCTTCTATTATGTATCTAAGGTTTCACAACCCATAGTCAATCTTCATCTAGTGGAAAAGCAGAACTCAAAATGATTAGTGAACATCTTGTTGTCAGCAAGCTGAAGAAAGAAGTTCCTATTTATAACACTAGAGTGCTTGATGATTTAATACCTAGAAGTGTTATGATTAGGAGGGCTATGGGGGTTCCAATAGAAAAAAATTCATTACAAGAACTAGATGGATCACTTGCTGGAAGTGATGATGAGAAAATGTGAAAATTATCAAAAACCTTTATGCCTAGCTAAACATCATTAAGGAAAAGTGCTTGTTGGGAGGGAACCCAATATTTTTATTTTTTATTTTTGTTTGTCTACATTATTAATGATTATGTACTAATCATGTGTTGTATATTTTCTTTCAATAAAGTTCCAAGTATAACCTTTACCATGCTGAGTTTGCAAGTTTATGAGTTGTTGTGTTGAAACAGAAAGTTTTCTGTAATATCCTGATTTTTTGTGGTTAGTCAGAATGTGATAAAATCCTAAATTTTTTACGCAGTAAGCATGGATAAGTTTTCTGTTGTGTGGTCAGATGCCAGAAATTTTAAAGTTGTATAAGTATGAAATTAAAATTCATCTTTATAGACTATTCTGTTTTGATAGATTGATGTTATAGTTGCATTGTTTGTTTATGTTTGTTCTTTTAATATTTCTATTGGGGGGTAGAAATATTAAAAATGTGTAGACATACAGTATCTAATGTTGGATTATAATTTTTTCAATTTGCAGTAGCAAGGGATGATAGGTTTTGAATTTTGTTTATACTAACCTATCTCATAAAGTTTTGTGAAGTTTTATGTGAATGACATTTTTAAAACACAGGTGAGACTGTGATATGAGGAGAATAAAAGAAGATACAAGAGATGAAGCTTGGGGATGCCCAAGGCACCCCAAGGTAATATTTCAAGAAGCCTCAAGCGTCTAAGCTTGAGCATGCCCAAGGCATCCCCTTTTCTTCAACAACAATTATCGGTTAGTCTTGGTTGGACCTATGTTTTTATTTGTTCACATGATATGTATTATTCTTGGAGCGTCTTTTGCTTTTGTTTGCTAGTACTGATCAATCATCACACCTTGATAAACATGCATAGGGAGTTATCCATGTCCTTGTATTTATAGAATTGCTCTTTTTCTTCACTTATACTTTTTAGAGCATTGCGATAGTCCTGGTAGAAACGATTCGAACTCTTTTGCTTCACTTATATTTGTTTTGAGAGTTGAATAGCAATTGGTAGTTGGAATTGGTGAATATGTTGGTGATAAAAAATGATATGTATGCTTGGGTGGTTGTGGCACCCCGGTTCAGAGAACCGGATTACCAATGTTCCCAGCCCAGAGATCATGTCTTCTGGAAACATCCAACAACTTGATACAGAACAGAACTGAACTTTATTGATAAACTCGAAGTGCAAGCTCATATTTTACATCGATAGCAAGGCCAAGAGCACCCTTGGTGCTGCGACAGTATCTACATTATTTATGCAACATGGCAGGGCCTTGATACTACTTGGTACTTCTACGGCGTAGCGGAACATAGCGGTATTCCTTCCACAGGGACACTGCTGCGGACACGACCTAGTAGCATGAGTCATTGGGACCTTCATCCTCGGCTTCTCCTACATCTGGCATGATACGCCAGGTGAGTACTTTGAATGTACTCGCAAGCTCACAACAACCAAATAATGCAGCAAACAATAGCATGGCAAGTAGCATGTCGGATTATTTTTAAATGGTTCACTTACTGCCTCCGGTTATTCACTTACTCACTTTCGGGTTGTCCCACAACCCTTGGAAATATTCACTGCGTATCCTCTAAACGAGTTCTTCCATCATTATAATCACTGTTATGGTTGACCACCTAGTGAGGTCTGGACGGGCTGTCCAATACCGTGGACGCGATTATTCGAATAGATTTTACACTCTGCAGAGGTTGCGCACTTTAACCACACCATGGAGCACCTGACCCGTGACTCTCCCATCGTACCACCGGCAATCATCCTCCCCCGGAGTCAAGCCCTGGGTGGCCCCTGTGTCACCCCGTGACACCTGCCACTGTCGTGGCCCTACTAAACTGTCCCAAACGGGGACACCGGCACAAAACTCAACTGGGCTCACAGGATTATCGCCGTCTACCTAATCAGGGCAGCATGCACGCATAACCCTCCCTCGATGGCGATACCGGTGAAAGAGCACGGAGCCAGACCAAGTCAAGACCATCCCATACCGGCAAGTGTGGTTGCACGGAAAAAGCTCGGACAGGTGACTCAAGGTCAACCATCTACTACCACTTAGCAAGTATAGCAGCAAATAACTCAAATTATTATCCTCCAAGTAATTGACTTATTTTGCCATGATTTACTATATAGCAAATGAATGGGAATAATTGATTCAAACATGCAATGCTATTGATATGCTCACGAAGTGGAAGTCATGGCTTGCCTTGCTCTGTTGGGTTGCCAGAAAACTGCTGATCTTCAAAGTTGCCAAAATTTCCCTCTGAATAGGATTTAAAATAGCACTTTAAAATACCACATAACACTGTTTTAATCACCAGAAATTCTGTGAGAGTGAGAAAAATACCAAACTTTACCAGAAATTAGAGGGGCTCAAAACACAACTAATGCAAAAAGAATCAAATGATTTGGACTTGTACATAAAAAGTTATGGCCAGTCAAAGTTTCTGGTCAAAACAGAGATTAAAATTAAAAATAGAAAATCATCAGTGGGCCACGTTGAAAGCGTAAAGTGGAAATACGTTTCCACTTACCGCTTCGGCGCGCGCGGCTGAGCCGCTGACAAGCGGGTCCCGCGGCTGGGTTTAAACGGAGGGAAGAGAGGGAACAGAGGGAGGCGGGGCTCCGGTGGTCGTCGCCGGCGATGCAGACGGTGGCGAGGTCGGGAGACCGCGGAAATCGAACGAGCGTACGACGGTGAACGCGTACGTACCCGCAGAATCTCGAGAGATGGCCGGACAGCGTCGCCCCCTTCTTCTCCGGCGGCAGTGGTGCTCGGGGTCGTCGGAGACGGCGGTTCCGGCAGCGGTTTGCTCGGGCAAGAGGTTGGGAGTGGTCAGGGGAATGAGCTGAGCTCAGTAGTGGAGTCAGAAGAAGTCGGGGAGGAGTGGAAAGGTGGGTCGGCTGAGCTCTAGTGGCGGCGGATCTCCGGCGAGACTCGAGGCCAGAGGGCCTCTCGGCCGTGGCTCGCTGCTCAGGGAGGCAATTGGAGAATGGCGGAGTGATTTGAGGAGCTTGGAGAGGCCGGCCGTGGCTTTATATAGGCAGGGGCGGGCGCGGGCGAGCTCTCCCGAAGCGGCGGGACTCGGGCCACGTCGCCGGTGCAAGGACGCCGCATTGGCTAGCCACTTGTGGGGTGAGGTGATGGAGGAGGGCAGAGGCAGTAATGGTGGTCGGTGGCAGCTAGCGGGGGAAGACGATGAGCACAGGGTTGCAGCGCCGCCACGGGCGTCACAGTGCCTGAATGCGTGGCGGATGGCGGGGAGGTTTCCGGCGAGAGCAAGCTACGGGAGAGGGTTAGGTGGACAGCATCGACGACATCGGCACTCCAGGACACCGTCTGGTAGCACGAGGGCTCGAGATTGGCCTGGACAGACACCGGCGGGATACAGAGCACACGAACTGGCATGCCAGTGCCGTGCTCACCACGATGCCCGGCACGTGGAGGCCAATTCATGCCAGCGCAGCATGTCTGGGACCTTCTCCTTTGATCATTTAGTCCACCTCTATCCTTGGTTTGGCTAGGTACAAGCTGATTCGAAGGGTAGCACCAACTAAAGTTTCTGACAGAGATATTGGGAGGGATCTGGAGAAACGATGAGTGATGCTTGGAGCCAAAGGAGATGTGTAGAGTAAACTAGGATGGAAGGACTACAAACTGACCAAATTTGAAAGCATTTGGAAAAGTTTTGAATAGAGTTCATGTGCAACCTGCCATATAGGTCCAGAAACTCAATCTGCTTGGTTCACTCATTTAGTTGATCTGATGAAGCTAAATTTTGGTGTGTGGGACTCATTTAGTGATTAGGAGATGCCATAAAAATTTCAGCTCAAAAGGAAACATCTAGATGATACTTCCTTCACAGAGATTCAAAATGAGCAGAAACTTGGCAGAATTTTGCTGCTAAAAAGTTGTATTGGTCAAGATCATATTTTTGGGTATTGTGGCTAGATAGGTTCTCTAGTACCTCAGAGAATTTATTTGGGGAGTTTCTGAGTTAGTAAAATAAGGGTTGCTTCACAAATGAGCAATTCTGACCAGAAAGAAAATAATTATTCTGGCCATTATTTAATATTGGACAATGGAATATTTTTGAATATTATGAGGTTATATGATGATGATAAGATGTGGCAGAAATTTGGAACTCATTTGACCATTAGGTCTATAGGTTGCTTCACAACCCATAGTGATGCCATAGACTCTCAAGGAATAAAAAGAATTATTTGGAAAGGATCAAATCTTGCAATTTGATCCAGAAGGGATGTGACAAAGTTTTGGCAGGTTGGTGATGGTTTTGGGGTCAAGAAGTTCAAGGGTTTATAAGCCCAAAGTCATTTGAAAGAATCCAAAACCATACAAATTCAAATAAAGCCAAAATATGTTGAAAAAAAAGTTGTCAAAACTAGGGTGTCACAAACCTACCCCCCTTAGGATGAATCTCATCCTCAAGATTCGGTTGCTCAGGGAAGAAGTATGGGTATGCAGATTTTAGAAAGTCTTCTCTCTCCCAAGTAGCCTCTTCCTCAGTGTGGTGTTCCCATAGTACTTTATAAAACCTGATCACCTTACTCCGAGTAGTTCTTTCCATCTTATCCAAGATTCTGACAGGTTTCTCTTCATATGTCAGATCTTTAGCCAGTACTAAGTCACTTTTATCTGCTTGCTTGATTGGTGGTGTAATGCACTTTCTCAACTGTGATATGTGGAACACATCGTGAACGTCAGCTAACTCAGGTGGTAGCTCCAACTGATATGCTACCCTGCCTTTCCTTGCGACAATTGGAAATGGTCCAATGTATCTTGATGCAAGTTTCCCACGTGTATGATACCTCTTTATTCCCTTCATAGGGGTTACTCGGAGGTAAGCATATTCTCCGGGTTCAAAGGTTACTTCTCGGTGTTTTGGATCATAGTAACTCTTTTGACGGGACTTGGCTGCCCGAAGACGCTCCTGAATATCCTTAACTTGTCTCTCGGCCTCCAGCATTAAGTCTGTGCCAAAAATACGACTGTCTCCTATCTGAGAATAGTTTAATGGGGTGCGGCACTTCCGTCCATACAGTGCTTCAAACGGGGACATCTTGAGGCTTGACTAATAGCTGTTGTTGTAGGAGAATTCTGCATAGGGTAGGCTATCTTCCCATTGGGGTCCATGAGTGAGAGCACATGATCGAAGCATATCCTCTAGTATCTGATTTACTCATTTGATCTGTCCATCTGTCTGAGGGTGATATGCTGTGCTGTGCTTCAGCACAGTTCCCAAGGCTTGGTGTAACCGCAGCCAGAATGCTGAGGTGAATAAGGAGCCTCTATCCGAGGTAATAGACTTGGGTACTCCATGAAGGCTGACTATCCGGGACATGTAGAGTTGTGCGAGATGATTTGCATTAAAAGTGGTCTTTACCGGAATAAAGTGAGCCACTTTCGTGAGTATATCCCCGATGACCCAGATAGCATCATGACCTCTTGTTCACTTGGGTAGTCCAACAACGAAGTCCATGCATATGTCATCCCACTTCCATTGGGGAACTGGTAAAGGTTGTAGTAGCCCAGCGGGTTTCTGGTGTTCTGCCTTGACTTTATTGCAAACATCACAGCAGGCGACATAGTATGCTATATCCCTTCGCATTCCTGTCCACCAAAAAGTTTCTTTTAGGTCTTGATACATCTTGGTGCCTCCTGGGTGGATGGAGTAAGCGGACTCATGAGCTTCCCTGAGTATTTGTTTTCTTAGGTTGTCTTGATCAGGTACGCATATCCGTTTTTCAAACCATAAGGTACCTTGGTCATCCGTACGAAAAGACTTAGCCTTCCCTTGCTATGTCAACTTCTTGATTTCTTGTATCCCCATATCTGGTTCTTGCGCTTTCTTAATTTCCTCCATGAGGGTTGGGGTCATTTCTAAGGTATCCGGATTAACTGGGCCGCATAATACCATATTGAGTTTGGCAAACTCTTCATGCAACCTAGGGTGAATACTTGCAGTCAGAGAATTCACGGTGCTTGGTTTTCTACTGAGAGCATCGGCAACCACATTGGCCTTTCCTGGATGATAATTTATCCCCAGATCATAATCCTTGACCAATTCTAGCCATCTTCATTGTCTGAGGTTTAGGTCAGGCTGAGTGAAAATATACTTGAGACTCTTATGGTCCGTGTATATTTCACAACGTTGCCCAATGAGATAATGCCTCCAAATCTTTAAGGCATGGACTACTGCTGCTAGTTCCAAATCATGCGTGGGATAGTTCTCTTCACGAGGTCGTAGCTGCCGGGATGCATATGCTACAACCTTGCCTTCCTGCATCAACACGCAGCCGATTCCACGTCTGGATGCATCGCAGTATATGTCAAAGCTCTTGTGGATGTCCGGGAGAACTAAGACAGGGGCTGTAGTTAGCCTTGTCTTCAGCTCAAGGAAACTACTTTCGCATTCCGTTGTCCAGACAAACCGTTGATTTTTCTTGAGCAGTTCTGTCAGTGGCTTGGCTATCTTAGAGAAGCCTTCTATGAAGCGGCGGTAATAGCCTGCCAAACCCAGGAAACTGCGGACTTCAGTGACTGAGGCTGGTGTCTTCCAATTCAAAACTGCAGTTACCTTGCTGGGGTCAACGGCTACTCCTTGTTTTGTCAGAACGTGCCCCAGAAAGCCCACCTCCTTGAGCCAGAATTCACATTTGCTGAACTTGGCATACAGACGATGGGTCCTTAATCTTTCCAAGACGGCACGAAGATGTTGTTTGTGTTCTTCTTCATCCTTGGAATATATCAGGATGTCATCAATGAACACTACTACAAATTTGTCCAGGAAGTCCATAAAAACCTAGTTCATCATGCTCATGAAATATGCTGGAGCGTTTGTTAGTCCAAACGCCATGACCGTGAATTCATACAGACCATACCGAGTAGTGAAAGCTGTTTTGGGGATATCCTCTTTTCTGATTTTTAGCTGATGATATCCCGTTCGAAGGTCAATCTTGGAGAATACCTGCGCTCCATTTAGTTGGTCAAATAAATCGTCGATACGAGGGAGTGGGTACTTATTCTTTATAGTAACCTCATTCAGCTGACGATAGTCTAGGCACATTCGTAGACTTCCATCTTTCTTCTTGACAAATAATACGGGTGCTCCCCATGGCGAGACACTTGGTCGAATGTACCCTTTCTGTTGTAGTTCATCCAACTGCTTCTTTAATTCTGCCAACTCCGGGCCTGGCATATGATAGTACTTCTTGTAAATCGGAGCGGTTCCGGGAATTACTTCAATTGCAAATTCTAACTCCCGATCAGGTGGCATTCCCGGTAGTTCCTCAGGAAATACATCCAGGAATTCACAAACTACCGGAATCAGGTTCATATCTGCACCGGTGGCTTGGTATGCCATTCCCTTTCTTGACCTCATTTTGCTGGCAAGAAATGTAACTGTCTGCCCTGCCGGGTTAACCAGTGTCACTGTTCGGGTAGCGCAGTTAATGCACACCTGATGTGGTGTCAACCAATCCATTCCCAGTATTATATCCAATCCAGGAGATTCAATGGCAACAAGTGTAGCTGGAAATTTTACCCCATGTATCGAGATTTCCAAGCCTTTATAAACCAAATTTGTCCTAAGCAGGGAGCCAGGGGATTGTACCACCATGATTTTATCCAAGAGCGAAGGGGAAAATTTGTGCAAGGTGGCAAAACTCCGCGAAATAAACGAATGGGAAGCTCCAGAATCGAATAAAATTACTGCGGGTATGTTGTTAACAGAAAACATACCAAGGACGACGTCTGGGGCTTCGCACACTTCTTCGGCGGAGATATGATGGACGCATCCGTAGTTGACGTTATGGTTGGGGCGGCGTCCAATGGTGTTGACCTGTGGCTTGAAGTCGGATGGGGGCTTCCCGTTTCTGGCGGGAAACTGTTTGGAGTAGTGCCCGCCTTGGCCACAATTAAAACAAGTGTTATTGCGGCGACAATCCTCCAACACGGGCTGTTTGCCAAAGGTCTTGTCCTGGCTGACCGTCTTGTTGTTTTTGTTGCCATTGTTCCATGCGGACTTGTATTCAAATGGGCCCGTCTGCCAGATACGTGGCTTCTGCGCAAATTGCTCCCTGTTGTCCTTCTTAGGTTCAAACTTTCGCTTGCGATCGTCATAGCCGGACTTGTGTTCACGCTCTGCTATGAAAGCCTTGTTTATCAAGGTCTGGAAGTCCGGAAAATCCAACATACAAAGTTGACAGCGAAGAGTATGATTCAATCCTCCAAGGAAGCGGTCTATCTTCCTTTCTTCGGTGGACACATCATGGGCGGAGTACCGTGCCAGATTATTAAACTTGTGCAGATACTCCCCCACGGACATATTACCTTGCGTGAGAGCAAGAAATTCCCTTTGTTTCACCTTCATTATGCCTGTAGGGATATGATATTTACGGAATGCCTCCTTGCACTTTTCCCAGGAAATATCTTCTCCGGAAGGCCATGCCATCTTAGTATTATCCCACCATATAGCTGCTGGCCCTTCAAGGTAATGAGTGACAAAAGGGACCTTGTCTGCCTCTTCACAGCGAGCTATATCCAGCTTCTTTTCCATGGTCCTTAGCCAATCATCAGCCTCCATTGGGTCCACAGCTTGACCGAAACTGGGTGGCTTGGTACGCTGAAAGTCAGATAACTTGGAATGTGTCCCATTATTGTTATTCTGGCTCACTATAGTCTGCATACTCCTTAAGAATTCCATGAGATCCTGGTTTCTTTTCTCCTCAAACATTCTCATGATCTGTTCAGTAGTCGGTGCCTGTGGTGGTGGTGGTAAATCTTCTGGTGGTTGTCCTGCTTGTCTGGCGGATCGACGAACAGGGGTTTCATCGCCGCCTTGGCTACTACTTCTCTTCATCCTAAATTTGTTCCCATTGCAAAATACCGAATCGATGAGCAACATCCATAGGGAAAATAAGGTACCAAAAGAAAGATTGCGAAAGAAAAGTCAAATGAAGCAAACGGCATATTTATACAAGATAACCCAACATCATACATGGCAAGCTAGTAGGGGGTAATATCATGACTAAACTGCTCGTATGGCAGTTGACATATGCAAGTATGCATGCATTAAACTCAAGCCTCCACTCTAGTGGTGCGGGTGGCATGAACACTGCCAAGCTGTAGACTCCTCATCATCTGATCCTAAGTCAGAATCCGAACTGATGATGTGGATCGCATCCTCTGGATTAAAAGAAACACAACGACGCTGCTGGGAGGATTCTTCTCCTGGGGAGGTAGGAGCACGATGTTTCAGCATCAGAGCAGCTGGAGTAGCTAAGAGCGAGGCCCACTCTGCCGGGGTCTCACGCAACTACCGGATGAAAAACCTGGTGAGATAGTGGAACTGGAGGGAGCATCAAACGTATGAGGAGGTGGAACTGGCGGTGGATGCACAGGTAGAAATGTAGAATGAGGCAGAGATGATGCGATAGACACCGCTGCTAGTGCCCCTTGGACACGAGATAGCTCCTCGGCCAAGGAAACGATCATGCGGTAACTAGCATTCAGATAACGAGATAAAACACCAGTGGCACGATCACTCGCCGGGTCAACAGGTGCAAAAAGGACTCACCCTGTCGTAGGTGACAGGGTGGGATAGTGAAAGAAACCTGGATGAGTCTACATCTCGACGTCTTGGAAGCGCAAGCCAGTGAGAGCCTCCATCGCGGCAAACTGGATCGCCAGCTCCGGAGTTGAAGTTGTTCCGCCCTTAGAAGAGCGAGAATAGCTACCAATGTCCGAGCTCGCGGTCATAAAAGCCTCTGCATGATACTCATATACTGACTCAGCAAGCTGCTCTTGGAACACCTGGTATACTGGATCTTCGCCGTTGGGATACAGTCAAAGCCAAACGCTACGGAGCAGTACAGGAAAGGTGAACGGTGCTGGCTCATGATGGTAGTGGTATGGAACTGGTGCCATCTTCACTCACAATACCAATGGTTAGAAAAACAATGAATAATAATGCATGCCATGCAGCAATCAAATGCAGCAAACAAGGTGCATACTCAAATTCTACACCACTCGCGGTTTCTAGCGCAGGCTAACTAGGGTGTCCTACAGTCAGCACGGCTCTGATACCAAGCGTTGTGGCACCTCAGTTCAGAGAACCAGATTACCAATGTTCCCAGCCCAGAGATCATGTCTTCTGGAAACATCCAACAACTGGATACATAACAGAACTGAACTTTATTGATAAACTCGAAGTACAAGCTCATATTTTACATCTATAGCAAGGCCAAGAGCACCCTTGGTGCTGCGACAGCATCTACATTATTTATGCAACATGGCAGGGCCTTGATACTACTTGGTACTTCTACGGCGTAGCGGAACATAGCGGTATTCCTTCCACAGGGACACTGCTGCGGACACGACCTAGTAGCATGAGTCATTGGGACCTTCATCCTCGGCTTCTCCTGCATCTGGCATGATACGCCAGGTGAGTACTTTGAATGTACTCGCAAGCTCACAACAACCAAATAATGCAGCAAACAATAGCATGGCAAGTAGCATGTCGGATTATTTTTAAATGGTTCACTTACTGCCTCTGGTTATTCACTTACTCACTTTCGGGTTGTCCCACAACCCTTGGAAATATTCACCGAGTATCCTCTAAATGAGTTCTTCCATCATTATAATCACTGTTATGGTTGACCACCTAGTGAGGTCTGGACGGGCTGTCCAATACCGTGGACGCGGCTATTCGAATAGATTTTACACTCTGCAGAGGTTGCGCACTTTACCCACACCATGGAGCACCTGACCTCGTGATCCCCTTCGGGTGGACCAGCGTTACTCCAACGAAACTCGCCTAACCCGTGACTCTCCCATCGTACCACCGGCAATCATCCTCCCCCGGAGTCAAGCCCTGGGTGGCCCCTGTGTAACCCCGTGACACCTGCCACCGTCGTGGCCCAACTAAACTGTCCCAAATGGGGACACCGGCACAAAACTCAACTGGGCTCACAGGATTATCGCCGTCTACCTGATCAGGGCAGCACGCGCGCATAACCCTCCCTCGATGGCGATACCGGTGAAAGAGCACGGAGCCAGACCAAGTCAAGACCGTCCCATACTGGCAAGTGTGGTTGCACGGAAAAAGCCCGGACAGGTGACTCAAGATCAACCGTATACTACCACTTAGCAAGTATAGCCACAAATAACTCAAATTATTATCCTCCAAGTAATTGACTTATTTTGCCATGATTTATTATATAGCAAATGAACGGGAATAATTGATTCAAACATGCAATGCTATTGATATGCTCATGAAGTGGAAGTCATGGCTTGCCTTGCTCTGTTGGGTTGCCTGAAAACTACTGATCTTTAAAGTTGCCATAATTTCCCTCTGAAAAGGATTTAAAATAGCACTTTAAAATACCAAATAACACTGTTTTAATCACCAGAAATTCTGTGAGAGTGAGAAAAATACCAAACTTTACCAGAAATTAGAGGGGCACAAAACACAACTAATGCAAAAAGAATCAAATGATTTGGACTTGTACATAAAAAGTTATGGCCAGTCAAAGTTTCTGGTCAAAAGAGAGATTAAAATTAAAAATAGAAAATCATCAGCGGGCCACGTCGAAAGCGTAAAGTGGAAATACGTTTCCACTTACCGCTTCGGCGCGCGCGGCTGAGCCGCTAACGAGCGGGTCCTGCGGCTTGGTTTAAACGGAGGGAAGAGAGGGAACAGAGGGAGGCGGGGCTCCGGTGGTCGTCGCCGGCGATGCAGACGGTGGCGAGGTCGGGCGATCGTGGAAATCGAACGAGCGTACGACGGTGAACGCGTACGTACCCGCAGAATCTCGAGAGATGGCCGGACAGCATCGCCCCCTTCTTCTCCGGCGGCGGTGGTGCTCGGGGTCATCGGAGACGGCGGTTCCCGCAGCGGTTTGCTTGGGCAAGAGGTTGGGAGTGGTCAGGGGAATGAGCTGAGCTCAGTAGTGGTGTCAGAAGAAGTCGGGGAGGAGTGGAAAGGTGGGTCGGCTGAGCTCTAGTGGCGGCGGATCTCCGGCGAGACTCGCGGCCAGAGGGCCTCTCGGCCGTGGCTCGATGCTCAAGGAGGCAATTGGAGATTGGCGGAGTGAGTTGAGGAGCTTGGAGAGGCCGGCCGTGGCTTTATATAGGCAGGGGCGGGCGCGGGCGAGCTCTCTCGAAGCGGCGGGACTCGGGCCACGTCGCCGATGCAAGGACGCCGCGTTGGCTGGCCACTTGTGGGGTGAGGTGATGGAGGAGGGCAGAGGCAGTAATGGTGGTCGGTGGCAGCTAGCGGGGGAAGACGACGAGCACAGGGTTGCGGCGCCGCCACGGGCGTCACAGTGCCCGAATGCGTGGCGGCCGGCACGGAGGTTTCCGGCGAGAGCAAGCTACGGGAGAGGGTTAGGTGGACAGCATCGACGACATCGGCACTCCAGGACACCGCCTGGCAGCACGAGGGCTCGAGATTAGCCTTGACAGACACCGGCGGGATACAGAGCACGCGAACTGGCATGCCAGTGCCGCGCTCACCACGATGCCCGGCGCGTGGAGGCCAATTCATGCCAGCGCAGCGTGTCTCGGACCTTCTCCTTTGATCATTTAGTCCACCTCTATCCTTGGTTTGGCTAGGTACAAGCTGATTCGAAGGGTAGCACCAACTAAAGTTTCTGACAGAGATATTGGGAGGGATCTGGAGAAACAATGAGTGATGCTTGGAGCCAAAGGATATGTGTAGACTAAACTAGGATGGAAGGACTACAAACTGACCAAATTTGAAAGCATTTGGAAAAGTTTTGAATAGAGTTCATGTGCAACCTGCCATATAGGTCCAGAAACTCAATCTGCTTGGTTCACTCATATAGTTGATCTGATGAAGCTAAATTTTGGTGTGTGGGACTCATTTAGTGATTAGGAGATGCCATAAAAATTTCAGCTCAAAAGGAAACCTCTAGATGATACTTCCTTCACAGAGATTCAAAATGAGCAGAAACTTGGCAGAATTTTGCTGCTAAAAATTTGTATTGCTCAAGATGATATTTTTGGGTATTGTGGCTAGATAGGTTCTCTAGTACCTCAGAGAATTTATTTGGGGAGTTTCTGAGTTAGGAAAATAAGGGTTGCTTCACAAATGAGCAATTCTGACCAAAAAGAAAATAATTATTCTGGCCATTATTTAATATTGGACAATGGAATATTTTTGAATATTATGAGGTTATATGATGATGAGAATATGTGACAGAAATTTGGAACTCATTTGGCCATTAGGTCTATAGGTTGCTTCACAACCCATAGTGATGCCATAGACTCTCAAGGAATAAAAAGAATTATTTGGAAAGGATCAAATCTTGCAATTTGATCCAGAAGGGATGTGACAAAGTTTTGGCAGGTTGGTGATGGTTTTGGGGTCAAGAAGTTCAAGGGTTTATAAGCCCAAAGTCATTTGAAAGAATCCAAAACCATACAAATTCAAATAAAGCCAAAATATGTTGAAAAAAAAAGTTGTCAAAACTAGGGTGTCATAGTGGTATAATGAAAATTGCATGAATTAATCTAGAGTCACTGATTTGAAGATAGGATTCTTTAAAAAAAATTGAAATAAGTTGGGAGTAATAGATGAATGTATCGATAAAAAAACTTGAGTGAAATAGTGAGGTGATGTCATATATATCATGCGAGTCAATGCCTTATCTTCAATTTATTTACATAAAAATGTGGACGCTAGTATTGTAGTGATGTCCAAGTTGAGGGGCATTGTAAGTAAACCGCCCATGTAGGATGGGTCGGGGATGCGCAACGGGCTTCGGCTACACCAACCACTTCCCCGTAGGAGTGCATTAGTTTCATGATTTTGCTGAAGTAGAATATGAGATGCTTCTAATAAGTGCTTGAGTTCTTTATGACTAATGTGAGTTTGTGATCTTACATGTACTTCCACCTATTCATATTTGGTAGCCTCTTCGTTATCGTGCATTGCCCATTGTCAGCTCAAGACTTGTTTCATCTTTTGTCGATACATCCTAACCATGTGGGAGGACTTCCTCTTGTTCTACTACACATAAACCCCATCTTCCTCAAAATAGCCACCATACCTACCTATCATGGCATTTCCATAGCCATTCCGAGATATATTGCCATGCAACTTCCATCATCATTTACATTACATGTCTAGAGATGTTATTTATCATTGTCATATTGCTTTGCATTATCATATAGAGCTGGCACAATATTATTGTGGTGAGGCCACCATTCATCATTATTGCATATATGCTATGCTAGATCATTAACATCCTGGTAAACTACCAGAGGCATTCATTTGAGTTTCTACATCATGTCTATTATTTTGTTCAGTTGAGTTATGAATACAGTAAAGTGTATTGTTCATCATTCTAGAGTGTTGCCCCTACCTTGTGAGGAGGAAAAAAAGAGCGACGAAGGCCAACTAAAAAAATGAGATCAAAGAGAGAGGGGGCAACACTATTATCCTTTTTTCAAACACTAGTGCTTCAAAGTAGCACCTGAGTTTAGCAGATATCATAAAGTTTTGAAAGTAGCACCCGGCATTGCATATAGAGAGTTTTCATATACTTCATGTTTATATACTAGTTGGGATTTTTACATTATATAACTTAGCTTGCATATTCCAATGATGAGGTTCCTCAAATGCTCTAGGTCTTCATGAGCAGGCAAGCTGGATGCACACCCACACTAATCCATAGGAGAGCTTTCATACATTCATAGCTGTAGTGCAACCATTGCATGGCAATCCCTACCACTTGAATTAACTTTGATTATAAGGCGTCTCCATTGCCTAATGATCAGCTGTGTTGATGCAAGACTTACTTCCACTTTTTGACTTCTTATAAACCTCCATCATTTTTCTCTTTTTCCATTTAAGTGCAAAGATCAAGGCTCGTGCTCAAGTATTGCATAAGTGTTGATTAGTTGAAATGGGAGGTTATGTTATTGATGTGCTTGGCCGACTCTCTAGCTGGTTTATGATAAATTGTATCTTATATGATGAAGACTTAGCATACCATGCTTCATGATACACCTGACATTCTTTCTAAACCTAAAGGCATTGTTAAACATGATGTGAAAGCATTGATCGATGAAAAGCGAGAATGATCTTATTTGCACATTTTGATGTTACATGCTTTTTATCAACTATAGACTATTTCATGACATCGCTGTTCTTTAAAGTCATACTTTAATTACATCAGATAGATTATAATTCATATTAATAGCATTCATACTAAAAAATTATTTTGTTATCATTTGCCTGCTCGGGGACGAGCAGAGATTAAGCTTGGGGATGCCGATATGTCTCAAAGATATCTATATTTTTTTAGCATTTCATGTGATGTTTATATCACTTTGGCATAGTTTTGCACCAATTTTTATTATGTTTTTTGACTAACCTATTTACTCAGTGCCCCAGTGCTAGTTGATGTTTTCTGCTTGTTTTTGGACTTTCAGGAACATCAATTTTATGGAGATAAAAAAGTCAAAACAAATTACATAAAAGGTTTTGCATCGGGAAGCTTCCGGAGAGCCCTGGCCCCACCTAGGGGGAGCCCTATGGGCTCTACATGGCCAGGTAGTGCGGCTAGGGGGTGGCTATGTGTGCCCCCTATGGCTCCTCTCCACCACCTCTCAATGCCCATGCCTTTATATTCATCTGAAAACCCTGATTTTTTAAGGAGGAGAACTTTTCCGCCACTGCACCTCTCTGTTTCGAAATGATCCAATCCGGAGGCCTCTTCCAGCACTATGCTGGAGGGGGGAATTATCTTGGTGGCCAGCTACATCAACTTTGCTACCACCATGATTTCTCATGAGTAGTTTCCTCTGGACTATGGATCCATAGCAATAGCTAGATGGTTTTCTCTCCCCTATTTCTGAATACAAAGATCACATGAGCTGCCCTACGTGATTGTGATCAATCTGATGTAATTTCTCATTGTGTTTGTTGTGGTGTGATGAATTGCCACTTTATGATCAGATCTATCCATGAATTCATTTGAGATCAATTTGGTTTATTTGTTGCATAATTCTTATACATATATGCTCTTTGATCTATTTGTCTTTCTTTGGCTAGGTTTGATGGATGATCTCCAAGAGGGAGTTGTGTATGGTGGTTGGGTTCAATCTTGCAAGTAATCTACCACAGTGACAGGAAGTGGAAAAGACTTGTATTGTATTGTATTGTATTGTTTCTACTATGGATAAAAAGTTGATTGCGTAATTGTCCTTTGAATGCAGGGTGAAGATAATATATCATCAACATCATGTCATCATACTTAATGCAATACTCTGTTCTTTACTTAATACTTTGAGATGCATGCTGGATAGCGGTGTTGGGGTGGAGTATTAGCTGTAGATGTAGTTGGATTAACGGTCTATGGATGTCCGGACATGATGCCTATATGCAATTATGCCATGTATAATCACACTCATAAAAACTGCAATTTAATGGATACGCAACTGTAATTTTTTCACCACACCTTGTTATTTCTTTTGGAGAGAAACCACTAGTGAACTTATGGATCCCAGTCCAATCTTTTGCCATTGCATACAACTTCAATCTCCTCGCTTTACTTTCTTCGCAATCTGAACTTTGCTTTAATTTTCCTTCAAATCATAATCTTTCGAACACAATTTGCAGTAATCCTTGTAACTTACAAGGCTAGTAAGACTGACAATCTTGCTAGTTTCGTTAGGGTCAAGGCAAGTTTTGTATTTGTGTGTGTAGGTACTTATCATTGGTTGTAGTTCAAAGCTCCTACTGGTTTGATAAACCCTAAGGTCATCCACTTCGAGGGAAAATTGCTTCTTGCTACAAATCCTTGCACTTGGGGGGCCAAGATCGTCCAAGTTAAGAGGAAGCAATAGGGCGGCACTTGAAGGGCAAGGTGGACCCTATGCCCCCTCCTTCCCCCCCCCCCCCGGGCATGTGTCCCATAGATGTTGCGCCACTTGGCCATGCAGGGGCTGGGTAGCGCCCCTGGGAATGCTTTCTCTCATGGCTTCTTGATCCTTCCAAATATTAATACCTGGTTTTGATGGATTTTTATCTATTCAGGAAAATACCTAAAAATCGATGATAACACAAATCGATTCTACCTTCTGGCATTTATTAATAGGTTGGTCCATTACTACAGAGACCGTTATAGGTTTAGCTTACTAGTGGCGTGCCTCAGAAGGCACATGCCACTGGTAACTTGCCAAAATGCCAATGGCATGTGCATTGACTGGCACGCCACTGTTAACTGCTTGCTAGTGGCGTGCCTGCCGTGGGACACACCACTGGTAATCTGCAAAATAACAGTGGCATGCTAGTAAGGGGACATGCCCCTGGTATGCTAAGTACCAGTGGTGTGCTAGCTACATGACACGCCACTGGTATGTTCTGGGCCCACCTTACCCGTGGCATGTCCTGTAGCTGGCACACCATTAGTACTTACCATACCAGTGGCGTGTGTCCTAACAGGCATTCCACTAATAAGTACGCCCAAAAATTGAGCTTCATCTCACTGTACACATGTGAGAAATCCTTCTTCCTCATCTCCCATTCTTCCTCTTCTCCCCTTCTTCTCCCCTCCAAGCCTCCTCCTACTCTCCTTCAATCTCCCCCACACCTTGCATCTCCATTTTTAGATTTTAACTAATTAATTAAGCTCACCCCTAGCTAGCTAGATCTAGATCTAATATCATATGCACTCTCTCCTCCACTCCCTCCATATGCATTAAATTAACACACACACTCTCCCTCTCTCCCCTCCATTAATAGTTTCCTCTCCCCAAAATCTTTCTCACCTCCATTCCTTTCCCCAAATGCTCCCCTCGCCATTCCTCTTCCTCTCCTTTCTGCACCACCACCACCACCATATCGCCTGCCTCGATCCCTTGCAACTCGGTTCGATCTTTTCCCTACATGATATTTAATTTTCTGGCCATCATCTATTTCAATGAAATGAAATGTATATTGTTAAGGACATGCATGTGAGATGATGAATATTTGTGGAAATTTGTGTTTGGCCATCAAGCCATCGTTATATGTTGACGAGCGACTTTGTTCATGCAAGTATATATATATACATATTTTTTTTTTTATATATTTATATATATATGTATTGCTTGTGGTACCGGCCATCAAGCCGAGGCAACAACTACTTGTAGTTGCTCCATGTGTTTCTTTTTTTAGGGAATATATATGATTTGCTAATGTTTTGACAAAATGTTGATTCCTTAATGTTTTGAGAAAATGTTGATTCATCAACATTTTGTCAAATTTCTGGTACACGCAATTTGTGTCATTTTTAGCAAAGGTCATGCTAAAATTTTATATGACCTTATTTGTTTTAATTTGATACTAATTTCTTTTCTTATGTATTATAGGGATCGATTGAATGATGGACCGATGTTGCATGTATGACTCCGATCTGGCGTTACCTAGTTTCCAGAATGTACATTTGAAAGAGTTCTTAGATTTCATGGATTGGTTCAGAATGTACATTCAGGAGAATCAGTTTCCAGAGCATGATGATAGAGCAAAGACCATCTTTGCCTTGGCACATGGCCCCATGTAGAATCTCATGACTTACCAATCATATGATATCAATGAATACACATTCTATACGAAGTCCAAAGACAAGACATGTACCAGAAATCAATGGTGATGATGAAGGCCTTCACCAGTAAGGTAAAGGACAGACACTATGGCAGGCTCGAAGAGATTATGGAAATTGACTACGCGGGGCAGGCCAAGATCCCCATGTTCCGTGTCAGATGGCGAAGCAACTCGAATTCAAAGAATATTTGTATGACATGGTTATACCTCCAGCAAAGCCTGTTGGGTAAGGGAATGTGAGAGCAATCATTGCCCAAAATGAGCTGTGGGTATTAGCTAATAAGGTGGCCCAATGCTTCTACATAACTGACTCAATAAAGCCAAGCCACCTTGTCGTGAGGAGAGGTAAAAGGAGTATCGTCGGAATGGATGGAGTCACTGACGAGGATGACACATTACCAAAAAGTGATAGATGTAAAATTTACATCACCAAAAAACACCTGACTACAACAGATGAGGTAAAACCGATGAGCGCCCGATAAATGCCAGGCTCCCACCCCTCCCTCCCGCTCTCCCCTCCCACCTACTCCCATGGCTCTAGAAAGATCGGATCTCCATTGGGATTTCTCCCCAGGCATTGCCCTTGCAGAAGAGGTGAGAAGAAGGTTTGGAAGCACTGTTCACTTTTCCCCCTCGCGAGACCTCAAAGAATTCTTTCTGGTGGTTTCTTTTTCCTCGACCTCCTTTGCCTTATCTAAAGAGGCAGTGGCTATTGCCTTACAATGTTGCATTGGAGGAATCCATACTGGGTTCAAGGTTCTTCGTTTAAGCAATTGGGCATTCAGGTTTTCTGTGGCAAATAATAAAGTTGGGCATTTCATCTATGGTCTAAAGGACAGAATTTGGCTGGCTTTTATCTGTCACTTTCATCTGTACAATGGTCATTTTGCCAAGTTTGCAAGCCTTGATCTTAACTGGCATGCTGATGAAGAACTTCAGGAACGCTCAGCTCGTCGACCAATGGCATTCAAATCCAGCCTAAACTTCTTGAAGAATTCTGACACGGCTAAATGGACTTCATCTCCGGAGCTTAGTAAGTTTGATCTTAGACCCATCTCTCAGATGGATTTCTCTAACAAGGACAATGTTGAAGCTTCATCATCCTCGCCGCCGGCGATCACTGGTCTGACGTTGTGAGACAATTCGAATTTGCATGATACGTCTGTAATTCAAGCTTCTGGGATTTGTCAATCACCCTCCCTGCCTCCTGTAGTAAAGGAGCATTCAATGCAGCCCAATGCTAAGGACAAATCTCCAACGTATTTTCAAAGGCTTTTATTACAGGAGAAATTTGAGGAGGGACAAGCGGCTAATTACATTTATTTGGGCTCCATCAAATGTCTAATTGATGTTCCTTACCCGAGCCCTCCGCAATGTTTCCTCACGTCTGCATGCCAGTACGCTCCTCCCCACTCAGTTTGGCCACCATCTCTAAGCACTAAGCACAAATGTGACTTGGCACAGGCTGATTATTTAGAATTGGAAATTGATGATTTAGCGAATAATTGGGGCGCTTTGTGTGCTAAATGTCTGCAATGGGGTCACAAAAAGATATCTTGCCATGCTCGAATTATCTGCATTAATTGCTCTGCCCCCGGTCATAATGCTATTGACTGTAATTTAGGCCGCACTAAAAAGGTGGCAACTGCTACAGAGCATGGGAAACATATCAATCAACGATCTCCTAATGCTACCATCCCCCATCTGCATGACCGTCCATGTCGGCGATCTCTGTCCGTCCAATGTGATGCATGTGGCTTCTACGGGCATTTGGCAAAATCCTGCTTTAAGCTTCGGAGGGAGAAAATTTGGAAGTGGATCCCCAAGATTTCTCCCACTTCCATTTCAGGCCTAGACACTCCGCATTCTACCTTGGTTTCCTCAACAGCCGAGGCTTCCCAGCCTACACAATCCTCTCCTGTTAATTGAGTACACCATGCAGAACAGTTTGCTGCTGAGCCCATTACTATCTCTGTTGATGTGCATAACTTGGGTTTCCAGTTCAGTATGGCTTCTCAGGATGATGTGGTTTTCTCTATGCTCCTCAATGATCCTGCTCCTATCAGGCAACTGAATTCTGTGCTAGCAAGTGCTATCCGCCCTCATCTAGCCACTTATGGACCTTGGAGGTCGGGCTATGGCTTGCAATATGATCATTTTCAAGTTGATGTTCAGATTTCTCAAGGCACAGAAGGAATCATTATTTCTGCAACAAACACTTCAGTAAACTATGAACAAGCACGACCTTCTTCAGTCATTATTCAGGAATTGACGGATGATGCTACTAGGGAAACTATGGAAATATCAACTCCAATTACTGATGATAATGCTCTGGTAGCTCTAACCTATGATCATGGCAACATTGCTCAAGTTGACCATCCTGAGGAGGGGATTGATCAGTCTGCTTTAACTTCTGACTCTCTTGATGTGGCTGAGAACATGCTGGCTATGTATGATGAAGCACTGATTCAGAATGCTGATACTATGATTGTTCCTGCTATTGCCTCCAGCTCCTCTTCTTCTCGTGGCAAAAAGTTGGCGCCAATCATGACCACGGAGCTTCGTCGCAACACCAGAGCTAATAAATATGATGGCTTACATGTGCCTCAACCCTCTGATCGCCGTCCATACAAGTCCAAGGTGAAGCCGAGAGTCATCCCCGCTGCCAAGTCTTCGACCACTGCGATTCAGGGATCTGAAGAAGAAGCTGGCGTCGTCCCTCCTCCTACACCCGTGCCGGTGATGCAGGCTGTCGGAGTGCAGCTGTGTGCCATACCGGAGGCTGAGCTCTCTGCGCAAGCTCTTAACAAGCCCCCAGATGGACCATCTTCCTCTGCTTAATTTGCTTCATCTTTGATGGCCCTTTTGCAGAACTAGAATGTTCTTTGTTGGAACGTATGAGGACTTAATTCGCCTGAAAAACAATTAGCTCTCTCGAATGCAGAGGCCTCTAGTGGATGCTCGGTTATTTGTCTACAAGAAACAAAAATGCCTCTAGTTGATCTTGCCATTATTAAATTGCTTTGCCCGGGACGATTTGATAAGTTTGCGTTTATTCCTTCCATAGGGGCCTTGGGGGGGATCTTAACTATTTGGAATAGCTCTGTTTTCTCAGGCCAAGTTATATTTTCTGAATAATTTGCTCTAGGTGTCCAATTCACTGCAAACCAATCCTCTCATGTTTGGACCCTTGTTAACATCTATGGTCCATGCACGGGCGAACACAGAGACTTATTCACCAAATGGTTATTTGATCTAATGGTTCCATCCACTGAAGATTGGCTCCTTCTTGGAGATTTCAATTATATTAGATCGCTAGGAAATCATAATAAACCTGGTGGCAATGCTCAAGACATGTTCACATTTAACGACTTCATCAGAGAACAGCATCTCACTGAACTTCCTATCAAAGGCCGTAGATTTACGTGGAGCAATATGCAGAACGACCCCCTATTGGAGCAGCTCGATTGGTTTTTCACATCTCTGAATTGGACTGCCTCATTTCCAAACACTTTAGTCAAGCCACTTGGTAAGCCAATTTCGGATCATGTCCCTTGCATGGTGGTCATCCAGACTAAGATTCCACGAACAAAGCTATTTCGCTTTGAAACTTACTGGCTAGCCCACCCCGGATTTATGGACGTGGTCCAGCAAGCTTGGGACAAACCGGTCGTAAATGGCAATGCAGCCTCTATATTGTGCCAAAAATTTAAAAACTTGCGACAAGCACTCAAGCACTGGAGTAAAAACATTTCATGCCTTAAAGTGGCGATTGAGAACACTAATAAAGCAATCCTTGAGATGGACACCAATGAAGATAAAAGAAACCTGCCAACCCAGGAGAGTAACTTTCGTGCCGTTCTTAAAAAACATATCCTCCGCCTGCTCAAGTATCAGAAAGCTTACTGGAAGAAAAGATGAACAGTTCGTTGGGTAAAGTTTGGTGATGAAAACTCAAAGTTTTTTCAGGCAATTGCTACCGCACGCTATAGAAAGAACTGCATTGCTAGTCTTCGTATTGATGCTGATACAACAGTGGAAGACCATGCCTCCAAGGAATCAGTAATCTTTAATGCGTTCAGAGAAAGACTAGGCAAAGCTCTCCCACTGGATATGAAATTTGATCTGCCTAATATCATTAAGACTTCTGATCAACTGGATCAACTGACTAACCCATTCACTATGGACGAGATAGATGCAGTTATTAAAGATATGCCCGCTGATCGTGCACCAGGGCCGGATGGGTTCAACAAAGCCTTTCTCAAATCTTGCTGGCACATTATCAAAAACGACATCTACAAGCTGTGTACTGAATTTCATGAAGGAACCCTGAACTTGGAGAGCCTAAACTATGGTTACATCACCTTAATCCCAAAGAATCAATCACCAGAATGTGTCAATGACTTTCGCCCGATCACCCTCCTGAACTGTTGCCTGAAAGTGATCACAAAGCTGCTTGCTAAACGCCTTCAGAAGATTATTCTAAGCATTATACACCGCAACCAATATGGATTTTTGAAGGGTCGCTCCATTCAAGATTGCTTAGCCTGGGCTTTCGAATTTATACACCAATGCCAGTCTTCCAAAAAAGAGATCATACTCCTCAAACTTGACTTTGCAAAAGCGTTCGATACCATTCAGCACTCTGCCATGATCGAGATTATGCGCCAAATGGGTTTCAATTCTAAATGGCTCCAGTGGATGGAATCAATTTTCTCTTCTGGAAAATCGTCTGTGCTCTTAAATGGAGTGCCTGGCCGCCAAATTCACTTTCGATGTGGAGTCCGTCAAGGTGATCCTCTTTCCCCACTCATATTCGTTATTGCGGCGGACCTTCTGCAATCTGCGATTAATGACGCATATAATAAAAACCTCCTGAGCCTTCCCATCCCAGCGAGAGGATCCATTGATTACCCAGTCATTCAGTACGTGGATGACACCATCATTGTCATGCCTGCATGCCCGACCCAAGCTGCCAGAATGAAGCAAATCCTCTATGACTACGCTTCCTCGATCGGGCTCCGAATCAACTTCCACAAATCAACTTTGATCCCAATTAACACGCCTGACACTCTCTGCCAGAACATTGCCTCAATTTTCGGGTGCAATGTGGGAAAGATGCCGTTCACTTACTTGGGACTGCCACTTGGCACCACACGACCCACTGTGCAAGATCTTATGCCTCTTGTCTATCGTGCTGAATGGAGAATTACTACTACTATGTCTATGATGTCCTATGCTGGTAAATTGGCTCTACTAAACTCATGGATCACATCCCTCTCCATGTTTTCAATGTGCACCATCAGACTAAACCCTAAGATCATCGAGCAACTTGATAAGATCCGACGACACTGTCTGTGGCTCAAAAAAACTGATCAAGGTAATAAGAGCAATTATGTGGCAGCTTGGGATCTGGTCTGCCGACCCAAGAAACATGGAGGCATGGGCATCATCAATCTTGGTGTTCAAAATGATGCGTTACTACTCAAATTCCAACACAAATTCTATAACTGTCTGGACATTCCTTGGGTGCAGCTAGTTTGGAACACCTACTATATTGATGTCATTCCTCATGCCCAAGACCTGTGTGGATCATTCTGGTGGAAAGATGTCATGCACCTCAGTCCACTGTTTCGTGGGATTACCTCAGTACAAATTCAAAACAGCAACTCTGTATTATTCTGGAAGGAAGCTTGGCAAGATGAACTGCTATCAATCTCCTTCCCGCGGCTGTATTCTTACACAACCAAGGAAGATATTTCAGTCCGGGACTACATGGCCATCAATGACGCCCGTGAGGCTTTCCAAATTTCACTCTCTCCACATGCTCATGATGAACTAATTCAGATGCAGAACGCGATCAGAGACACAGAAATAACAGCTAGAAATCAGGACAAGTGGACGTACATTTGGGGTGCTATGATCTTCAGGTCCAAAGACTACTATCAGTTCTATTTCAAAGTCATCCCTGTCCATGTCTCCTTTGAATGGCTCTGGAATTCCAAATCTGTTCCTAAACACAAGGTCTTCGGTTGGCTATTGCTGGCCGATAGATTAAACACACGTAACATGCTCAAGAGAAGACATTACAATGTCCGTTCTAATCTAGACTGCCTGCTGTGCGGTACACACATTGAAGAAATAGTGGAGCACCTCTTCTTCCATTGCCAGTTCAGTAGAGAATGCTGGAGCATCATCGGCATTCAGTGGGCAGTGCACGACAACAGATTGAGACTGCTGGAGGATGCCCAACCTACCTGGCACCAACCAATGTTTATGGATATCTTCCTGGTGGCTGCTTGGAGCTTATGGAAAGAGAGCAATAACAACTACTTCAGACACATTGTACCCACTGTGCAATCCTGGAAGAATAGATTCAAAACTGATTTTGATAACCTCAGATACAGGACATCTGGGGAGAATAAAGACTTTGTCTCTGCCTACCTTGCAGGACTTGTATAACTTTTCTATTAGCACAGTCTCCTAAGTTTGCTGCTGATACCCTTAGTGTTTCACCACACCCAAAGTGGTGTAGGTCCCCCCTTGTAAATATGTAACATTTGCCATTATTTAATTTAATTTGCAATAGGAGCCTCTCCTACTGTTTCAGCTGTCAAAAAAAAAACTGACGAGGATGACTTTGACCAATTTAGCGACCCAGCAGAAGAAGAAAATGATGATGGCAGAAAATGGACCAGTAGAAGGGGCAGAACTACATTACCTAAGATAGTCCATTTCTTCCAAAGGCAGAGTCACGGCAAGGGGCCAAAGTATACCAAGAAGAAGACCAAGACGACCGTTGAGAAGATTGTCAAAGACTTATAAGTACTAGCTAGTGGCAATTTATCACATTATTTTATCTATTTTGTATTTATGCTTAATTATTGATGTAATATTAAGTTGTATCTCTTCTGAATGCATATTACTATATACTTCAGATCATGAAGAAAACCTTGATTTCGCCTTCAAACCTCACATTTTCCCTTCGAACTCCATGATTCTTTCTCGGATATGCTTCATTTTCTAAGCAACATACATCACAATTTTTTTTATAACTCTCTCAAAATTAAACCACATACTATAGAGGTCATATAATGACACCATGCGAAGTTTCATATTTTCCAGACTAAACTTACATTTTTTTAAATTCAAACATCATTTACCTACCAGTTCTTGTTTGAATTTTCCTATAATTTCTTGCATAACACCTAAATATATACTCACAAACTTAAATATGATTTTTGTAGCAATTATTTTGGCATTTTAATGGACTTGTAGTTCAAATTTGAATTAGATCCATTAAATACCTAGAAAATACACTTAATGCCCTACAAATAGTAAACTAACCCAAAAAATGCCTAATTTTTACATGGAACTTTAAATAGTGTATATTCAATGTATAAAACATTTCAAGGTCAAATGATGAATAAAACTACGAGTTCGCTCTCAAACCTCACCCTTTCCCTTTGAAATTATGATTCATCCCCGGATATCCTTCGGTTCTCTAAGCAACGTATATCACAACTTTTGTGTAACCCTCTCAAAATTTGACCACATCCTCTAGAGGTCATATAATGATACCATGCCAAGTTTCATATTTTTCAGACATCATTTACATTTCTTTAAAATTCAAAAACCATTTACCTCCAAGTAATTGTTTGAAATTTCCCATATAGATATTTGAATTTTCAAATAATTTCATGCCTAACATCTCAATATATACTCACAAACTTAAATATGATTTTCTACCAAATTTTAGCATTTTTAATGTACTTGTAGTTCAAATCTGAATTATATCCGTTAAATACCCAGAAACACATTTATTTCCCAAAAAATTGCAAATTAACAGCAAAAATGGCCAACTTTTTAAATGGAACTTTAAATGATGTATATTAAATGTACAAATTTTTTGGAACATAATGCTAACCCTAAGATGCTAAAAAGACTAGATACCATAAAACTCTAAGAAGTTACCAGTGGCATGCGCGATGTGTGGGTCATGTAGCACCCCTGTTGTAATAGATACTGTGACACTCTGCTAATCATGCCATGTCATGTTCACCTGCAATGTTAATCACAGTAGTTAAGCAACTCAAATCCAAAATTCTCTCCGAAATTCAATTCAAATTCAAGTGCAAAATAAAGTTTCTCAAAAAAGGTGGGAGAAATGTTCATCTTGTTGGCAATAATCTAGTACAAATATATGTTAAGGAGCACAACATCACTTCTATGTTAAAATGAGTAGTAGCATTTAAACAGTGCTATTTCAGCCATTTTAAATTGCAAATTCATTTTTGTAAAATGCAAATGAATTCCAATGACTCCCATCATATTTGTGGCACTGCCTAAAAACATCAGGGAATTAGTGGGACACTTCCCATATTTTTCCTAAGCTAATAGGATGCCCAAACAATTCTTTTCCCCTCTCTGTAAAATAAAAATAAAAGAAAGAAAGGGGAGAAGGCCACTTACCTGTTCCCTGGGCCGTGCAGCAGTGGCCGGCCCAGCCAGCCCACTCCCTCACCTGCTCCCCGTCGCCGTGTTGGCATCGCCATGGCCGCTCGCGCCTCGGCCGTTCGCCGCTCGACACCGCGACGCCGCGGCCAGGCAAGGGGATAAGCTTCCCCTCCCCGTTCAACTTCCCTGGACGCCCGACACTCTCCCCCTCACCTTCCCCTCGTCTCGCTCGCCCCTCACCTTCTCGATCCCCTCTGCCCGTGCAAGCCGCCGCCGCATCTCCGGCAAATCGACGGCCTCCGACGCCGCACCGTCCGCCTGAGCTGCCCAGAAGCACCGCCTGCCTCCGCCGGATCGCCTGGAGCTCTCTGCTGGGGCCGGGAACCGCTGCAGCGCCGAGCCCCTTGGCCCCCATCTCCCACTACCGCTGCAACTCCGGCGACCCTCCGGCGACTGCTGCTGCTACTAAGATGACCACCGGCCTTCGTGTGCCCCTCAGTGAGCTTCTTCCCTCCTCCCTGACCCCTTTTGCTTACTTGCGCGCGCGCTAGATCGCCTGCCCGCAAAGAATCGAGAGCCGCTGCCGCCGTTGCTAGACGCCGGCATGCCTGCCGGTCTTCCCTACTCGCTCCGGCACCATAGTTCGACGCGGTAGGATGTGGCCATCCGAGCGCAGCCGAAAACGCGCGAAGTGGCCCCGTGTAGCAACGTTCCGAGGTCGCCCGTAGCGACGCCGTCGCTGACCTCGTCGCCAGCCCAATTTCCGGCGAACCTTTGGTCTGGCGCCGCCACCATCCGACGTGCGATCGTGCGGCCGTTCTAACGAGCCAAGCCGCACGCGATTTGGAGCACCACAGCGGAAATCCGAGCCACTCTGGTGAGATTACCGCCGCGGGAGCTCACCAGAGCCGTCTCCGGCGACGCGCTGACCTGGCAAGGTGCGGGCCCCACACGGAGACCCTGACAGTGGGCCCCTGGCCCCGGTTTGACTTGGTTGACCAAGTCAACCCCGCTGATGAGGCAGCCACAGCCACTACCAGGCGGGCCCCACTTGCTTAATCCACGTTTTTAACAACTAAAAATTAATTAGAATATCTGCTCGACACTGACATGTGGGGCCCGTGTGCTAATTAACCCAAATAGTTAATTTTAATCTCTGTTATCCACTGTGTCACTGACCAGCGGGTCCCACATGTCAGGTTTGACACTGGTCAGCGTCACTATTAACTGCTGACGTCATTCACACCTCATGCTGACGTCACATATCAATTTCTGTTAGAATAAATAAATTACAGAAAATCATTTAAACTTCGAAAATTTGTAACTTTTAAACTGTAGCTCGGATCGAAAAACTTTGTATATGAAAGTTGCTCAGAACGACGAGACGAAGCCACTCCGCGGTCCGTTCATCCGACACACGTCCCTAGCATAGAGAACATGCAACCATTCCCACTCTTTTCGTTTGTCCGAAATGCCGGACACCGGGAATACTTTCCCGGATGTTTTTCCCTTTCGCCGGTATTACCTAGCACTGCGATAGAACACCGCTAGCTCTGCTTGTTGACATGTCATGCACCTGTTGCGTTGTATTTACTGTTCTTCCCCCTCTTCTCTCTCGTTAGATTCCGATACAGACGTAGTTTCCGAGACCGACGCAACTCCAGTGATTGGCTACGCTTCTTAAGACCTTGCCTTTGCCGCCGAGCAACCAGGCAAGCCCCCCCTTTGATCATCTCGATATCGCCCATTCTAAATATCTCCTGCTTGCATTAGAATTTTGCTACTGTATTGATTACTCCTATTTCTGTTGCATAGCCTGTTTATTGTAACCTGCTGTTGATACCTTACTATTCATCCTAAACTGCTTAGTATAGATTGGGTAGAGCCCCACTAGTGAACCCCACTTTATCCCGACTGCCCCGTTGGAGTTTCAGAAGACCCGATCAACAGGATCGAAGACTAGGACCCGGCACCGCACCTCACTTCCCCTTAGTTGCTCGACACTATTGGGTTACTATCGAGTGCCGAGGGTGATACCTCGACAGCACTTCTGATGATAACCTTGTAGGTTAGTTAATCGGTCGTGGTAAGTGAGGGTGATTCCTCCTACACCACCCCCGATACCGACGCCATCGTGCAACACCTCAGGTGTGGACCTTGAGGGTGATTCCTCCTTCGTTCACCTTGACGACAACATCGAGCGGGAATTCCATCGAGGGTGATTCCTCAGGATTCTCCTTGATATGGTAGCCTCACGGATGCCTTGCATAACTGATGATACTGATATTTGAAAAGGGGGTCGACCCTGAGGGGTACCCGCGAGTGATGGATAGTTACCCGTGAGTTATTCCACGAGGCACGGCCAGGCATTCTTAGCCCTTGCAGCAAGTCCTCGAGACGGGGCGACGAGGTCACATCTTTCGTGAGTCTCTGCTCGTTACCGTAAGCCCCTAGGCCACTACAATTTGGATATATGATCCGAGCCGGCCTCTGGTCGGATAGCACTAACCATCACATGGGAAGAGTTATGGGCACTTTGCATCGTAGCATCAGCCGAAGGCTCTGTCAGACGTCCAGTTCAGCATGGCGGTCGGGTCGGATCGCGCCGAGGCGCTGGTATCCACCTTACACGCAATGACCCGGAGTGCACAGGGCGATGGCCCAAGACCCCTAAGCGCTTAGGAGGTAGACCGGCGGGGACCTCTCTGCTGAGCTGTAGGTATGGTCGCGTTTTGTCGTTTGGCCGAGGCTGGGCATGACCCAGGAAAGTGTGTCCGGCCGGAGTTAAGCGAACGTGGTGGGTAAGTTGGTGCACCCCTGCAGGGAAGAACACATCTATCGATAGCCGGTCCTACGGTAAAGGACACTCGGAGTTGTATCCCGATCGATACAGCTAGAACTTAGATGATACCTGGATATGTGGCTCCGGGATCGCTTTCTCGCAGGGAGTCGAGGAAGGATCTCTGGGCGAGACTGTTACTTGACGCTACTGCTACTTTACATTATGCTGATCTGCACTCTTCTAATGCTGCAAGACCGATAAAGATGCTGAAGATGCTAATCTTCGATAGGACTAGGCCCTCTCTCTATTCTGGCATTTCTGCAGCCCAGTTCACATATACAGCCATCCCTTGATAATGTTGCATATGTAGTGTAGATCCTTGCTTGCTGAGTACTTCACAATACTCACGGTTGCTTTGCTTTCCTTTTTCTTCCTTATCAGTTGTCGTGACCGGATGACGGAGCCCCTGAGATCGCTGCCCCGCCGACGAATATTTCTACCACCCCGAGGACGGCTACTACTTCAAGATGGCTATCGACCAGGAGTAGGTTCGGAGGGTCCCAGGCAGTAGGCCTGCGCCTTTCGATCGTAGATTTTGTTTTGTCCCGCCTTTCTAAAGGCCTTTCTGTTTCTCTTTTATATCTGTACTCAGATATCTGATGCTTCCACTGACGCTTATTGTCATCAAGCTTTGTATTCGAGCCCTCGAGGCCCTGGCTTGTAATAAATGCTTGTATGACTTTGTTTATGTTTTAGAGTTGTGTTGTTATATCCTCAAGTGAGTCCTTAGGCTTGATCGTGTGCATTTGCGTGTATGATTAGTGCACGATTAAGCTGGGGGCGTCACAGGTTGGTATCAGAGCCAACTGCCTCTAGGAATTCCCCTTTCCAACTCCTTGGCCGAAGTTGAGTCTAGTGGTCTAAAAATGTTTTACTAACATGGATGTGTGGCTTATGGGCCCACGTCACCGAATGGGTGGTATTAGGATCTTTTATTCCTCGTCTTTACTATGGGACTCTGTTCTCTCTTCCTTTCGGGTTCAAGATTTTACTAACTCTGACATTAGGATCTCGTAATCACATCCACCCGGAGTTCTGAAATATCCCCCCTTGCTTCGAGATTATGGGCCAGGTTCTTCTTACAGGATCCTTTTATCGAGGGCACCCTGTGTTGTCACTTGCAGATTCCTCGCTCCAACAGTTTTCTCCGACGTTGATGTAGCCTTTGCTATGTCTCGTTGTGTACTTCCTTACCGCGTGCCTGCGCGCCGCCTAGTTGTCTAGCCTTCTCTTTTCAGCTGTCGTAATACCGGATGGTAAACGAGGCTATGTGTGGATCTGAATGTCTGATGTGGCTATGATGAAGTATCTATTGCACTTCCTTCTGTTGTGCACCTTACTTCATGAATGATTCCATACATCTGCAGTTTTTCTTGCTAAACTGCTCTGTCAATTTGGCAGGATGGCTGATGATCCTCCGCCTCAACCCTATATTGCTGAAATGAGGCAGCAGTTTGAACTCAACCGTCAGTTTATGACCGGAGTATTGGCTCAGTTCCCAATTCATAATGCTCAGCAACAGTCTTCTCCAATAACTCTGCCAGAATTCGTGCGCCTCAACCCGTCTATTTTCCGCAGCTCCACCAATCCTATGGATGCTGATGATTGGCTTCGTGACATCATGGTTGAGATGGAGTCAGCTAACGTTTCCCCGGCCAATTATGTCACCTTTGAGACATTTCACTTGAAGGGTCCAGCTGCTCAATGGTGGGAAAGCCACAAGAGTATGATGCCTGCTGAATCTGTACCCACTTGGCAAGAATTCCAGTCAACTTTTCGTGCACGATACATTCCTCAGGGTCTGATCGACCAGAAGAAGCATGAGTTCCGTAAACTCACACAGGGCACAATGACTGTGGATGAATATCAGAGGAAATTTCTCGAATTATCCTGCTATGCTAAAGATGATGTCGACACTGACACACGTAAGCAGGAGAAATTCCGTGAAGGACTGCGTTCCGAAATACAGCTCGCACTTCTTGTCCATGATTGTGAGGACTTTGCGACGCTTGTCAGTCAAGCCTACCGAGTTGAAACTGGTCTGGCTAAATACCAGGAGTCGCTCAAACGCACTCGTGAAGCTGGCTCATCCTCGGGTCATCCTGTTCAGAAATGTCGAGTGTGGATTCCGCAAACTGTTTATCACCGACTGGCTCCGACACCGAGGCCGTCCTCTGTTGCACCTCGTCTGCCTTCACCGCCGAGGTAGCTAACAGTTCAGGGTGGACAGCCTAGTGCTATGGCATCTCCTCAGGATGCACCATGTCCTCCTGCTAGTCGCAAGAAGAACTGTCGAAACCGTCATCTCAGAAGTGGGTATGCCAGGCCGTCTACTACAGTTCGGGGCCAGGTCACTCATGACAAGATGGAAGAAGCCCGCGAGTCCCCTAAAATCGTGTTGGGAACTCTTCCAGTTAATTCAGTGGCAGCTTCTGTTCTCTTTGATTCCGGAGCATCACATTCCTTTGTGTCCCAGCAATTTGCACAATTGCATGAGTTAACTATGAGCTCATTACTCACTCCATAGGAGATTAGTACTCCCCGTTCCAGGTGGCAAACCAAGATGGTAAGTCACAACAATCAGATCAGAATTGGAGGGTTGATGTTCTCTGCTTCCCTTATTGTTCTTGGACCTTCCGACATTGACGTCATCCTTGGTATGGATTCGTTGACAACGAATAATGCTTTGATTGACTGTGCTACTAATACAGTCCAGCTCACTCACCCTTCCGGCAAGACAGTCAAGTATTCAGTCCGAGCAGCTCAGGATGCCGAGAATCAGATATATGTTCTAAATGCATTGAATGCTTCACCTCTTGAAGGCATCGAGAACATTCTAGTTGTTCGTGATTTTCAAGATGTCTTTCCGGAAGAACTTCAGGAATTCCCCCTACCAGAGCAGTCGAGTTTCTCATCGACTTGAAACCAGGCACAACCTCTATTGCAAAGCGTCCGTATAAGATGCCTCCGCATCACCTTATTGAACTTAAGGAAGAAATCGACAAGTCACTTAAGAAGGGTTTCATCCGCCCCAGTTCATCTGCTTGGGGAGCACCTTCACTCTTTGTCAAGAAGAAGGATGGTACAAATCGGTTGGTTCAAGATTACCGACCTATCAACCAAGCAACGATTCAGAACAAGTATCCGCTTCCCAAAATCAACGATCTGTATTATCAACTTGCTGGTTCCTCAGTATTCTCTAAGCTTGATTTGAGATTGGGATACCACCAAATCCGAGTTCGTGAAGAGGATATCCCGAAGACAGCATTCGTTACTCGCTATGGTTCTTACGAGTACACCGTCATGTCCTTAGGCTTGACTAATGCTCCAGCAACCTTCTCCCGGTTAATGAACTACATCTTCATGGATTATCTCGACAAATTCGTCGTGGTATATCTGGATGATATTCTGGTATATTCGAAGAATGAAGAAGAACATGCCGAACATCTTCGGCTTGTACTGGAGAAGCTGCGTGAACATCAATTGTATGCCAAGTATTCCAAGTGCGAGTTCTGGTTATCTGAAGTAACATATCTCGGCCATGTGATTTCGAAAGATGGCATTGCTGTTAACCCAGAACGAGTACAGGCTATTCTTGAATGGACTCCACCGAAGAATGTCAAGCAAGTCAGAAGTTTTCTCGGCCTAGCAAGCTATTGCCGTCGCTTTGTCGAAAATTTCTCAAAGATTGCTAAGCCTTTGACTGATCTGCTTCACAAGGGCGTTAAGTTTGAATGGACAGAAAAGTGTCAGGAGAGTTTTCAAGCACTCAAAGACAAGCTGACATCTGCCTCAGTAATTGCTCCTCCAGATACTCGCAAAGACTTTGTGATCTATTGTGATGCATCTCGTGAAGGATTAGGCTGCGTCCTAATGCAAGAGCATAAAGTGATTGCCTATGGCTCTCGTCAGTTGCGCCCGCATGAAGAGAATTATCCGGTACATGATCTAGAACTAGCTGCTGTCATCTATGCACTATAGTTGTGGCGACATTACCTCCTCGGTAATCTTTGCGAGATCTACACGGATCATAAAAGTCTGAAGTACTTGTTCACTCAACCATCTCTAAACATCCGTCAGCAAAGATGGATGGAGACCATTGCAGACTATGATTTGGGTATTTCTTATACCCCTGGCAAGGCTAATGTAATGGCTGATGCATTGAGCCGTAAATCCTATTGTTGCGAACTTGAAGTTCAGCTAGAGCAACCACTTCTCTATGAAGAGCTCCGAAAGCTAAATCTCGAGATAGTTCCTCAAGGTTACTTAGAAACCTTGGTTGTTGAACCAGACCTTGAGAGAGCTGTTAAGAGTGCGCAAGCTAAAGATGCTGAAATTGATCTGATGAAGAAGGATCTTCACCTAGAAAAGTACAGGGATTTCTCGTTGTCTGAAGATGGAACATTGTATTTCAGGGACCGCATTGTCGTACCTCGCTTCGAGCTTATGACTGACAAGGTCATGAAGGAGGCACATGATACACTGCTGTCTATTCATCCGGGTAGCACCAAGATGTATCGTGATCTCCGACAAAGGTACTGGTGGTCTAGAATGAAGAAGGATATTGCTCGTTATGTTGCTGAATGTGACGTTTGCTGTCGCATAAAGGCAGAACATCAGAAACCTGCAGGACTTTTTCAACCACTTCCTATTCCGTTGTGGAAATGGGATAGAGTGCAAATGGACTTCATTACTCGTCTTCCCAAGTCTCAGAAGGGTCACGATGCCATTCTTGTCATCGTCGACCAACTCTCCAAGGTTGCACATTTTCTGCCAGTCAAGGAGACTATCACTGCTAGTCAGTTAGCAGAACTGTACATCTCCAGAATCGTTTCACTCCACGGAATTCCGAAGGAGATTAGTTCGGACCGTGGCAGTCTATTCACCTCCAAATTCTGGGAAAGTTTCCAAGAAGCCATGGGAACTCACATTACCTGGTGTTCAGCTTATCATCCTCAATCCCAAGGCCAAGTTGAGCGTGTGAATCAAGTGCTTGAGGACATGCTGCGAGCTTGTGTTATTTCCTTCGGCAAGAAGTGGGAAGAATCTCTTCTGTATGCCGAATTCTCTTATAACAACAGCTATCAAGCTAGCTTGAAAATGCCCCCCTTTGAAGTTCTCTATGGACGTAAATGTCGAACCCCTCTGAATTGGTCAGAAACTGGAGAACGACCGCTCGTGGGTTCGGATATTATCCAACACGCCGAAGAGCATGTTTGTATTGTACGAGAAAATCTCAAGGCGGCTCAGGACCGCTAGAAGAGCAACTATGATCACAAACGATGGGGTCTGACTTATCAACCAGGTGATCAAGCTTATCTTCGAGTCACTCCTATGAAGGGCACCCGTCGTTTCGGAATCAAGGGCAAGCTAGCTCCTCGCTATATTGGTCCCTTTCGCATTGTTGCCAGACGTGGACAGGTGGCTTATAAATTGGGATTGCCACCGCAATTCTCTCATATCCACGATGTCTTCCACGTATCGCAACTTCGTAAATGCTTCAAGGAATCTCCGCACCGTGCAGTGGATCACGAGATGCTTGAATTGCAAGATGACCTATCTTATAAGGAGCATCCATTCCATATTCTCGATAAAGCTGAACGTCGAACCCGTCAGAAGGTTACCAAGTTCCTGAAGGTGCAGTGGTCGAATCATACTGACGATGAAGCCACTTGGGAACACGAGGATAACCTCCGTGCTGAATACCCCGACCTCTTTCCTTCTACCTCTTGAATTCTCGGGACGAGAATTTCTTTTAGAGGAGGAGAATTTGTAACACCCCTATTGTAATAGACACTGTGACACTCTACTAATCATGCCATGTCATGTTCACCTGCAATGTTAATCACAGTAGTTAAGCAACTCAAATCCAAAATTCTCTCTGAAATCCAATTCAAATTCAAGTGCAAAATAAAGTTTCTCAAAAAAGGTGGGAGAAATGTTCATCTTGTTGGCAATAATCTTATACAAATATATGTTAAGGAACACAACATCACTTCTATGTTAAAATGAGCAGTAGCATTTAAACAGTGCTATTTCAGCCATTTTAAATTGCAAATTCATTTTTGCAAAATGCAAATGAATTCCAATGACTCCCATCATATTTGTGGCACTGCCTAAAAACATCAGGGAATTAGTGGGACACTTCCCATATTTTTCCTAAGCTAATAGGATGCCCAAACAATTCTTTTCCCCTCTCTGTAAAATAAAAATAAAAGAAAGAAAGGGGAGAAGGCCACTTACCTGTTCCCTGGGCCGTGCAGCAGTGGCAGGCCCAGCCAGCCCACTCCCTCACCTGCTCCCCGTCACTGTGTCGGCATCGCCATGGCCGCTCGCGCCTCGGCCGTTCGCCGCTCGACACCGCGACGCCGCGGCCAGGCGAGGGGATAAGCTTCCCCTCCCTGTTTATCTTCCCTGGACGCCCGACACTCTCCACCTCACCTTCCCCTCGTCTCGCTCGCCCCGCACCTTCTCGATCCCCTTCTGCCCGTGCGAGCCACCGCCGCATCTCCGGGAAATCGATGGCCTCCGAAGCCGCACCGTCCGCCTGAGCTGCCCAGAAGCACTGCCTGCCTCCGTCGGATCGCCTGGAGCTCTTTGCTGGGGCCGGGAACCGCTGCAGCGCCGAGCCCCTTCGCCCCCATCTCCCACTACCGCGGCAACTCCGGCGACCCTCCGCCGACTGCTGCTGCTACTAAGCTGACCACCGGCCTTCGTGTTCCCCTCAGTGAGCTTCTTCCCTCCTCCCTGACCCCTTTTGCTTGCTTGCGCGCGTGCTAGATCGCCGGCCCGCAAAGACCCAAGCGCCGCTGCCGCCGTTGCTAGACGCCAGCATGCCTGCCGGTCTTCCCTACTCGCTCCGGCACCATAGTTCGACGCGGTAGGATGTGGCCATCCGAGCGTGGCCGAAAGCGCGCGAAGTGGCCCCATGTAGCAACATTCCGAGCTCGCCCGTAGCGACGCCGTCGCTGACCTCGTCGCCGGCCCCGTTTCCGGCGAACCTTTGGTCTGGCGCCGCCACCATCCGACGTGCGATCGTGCGGCCGTTCTAACGAGCCAAGCCGCACGCGATTTGGAGCACCACAGCGGAAATCCGAGCCACTCCGGCGAGATTGCCGCCGCGGGAGCTCACCGGAGCCGTCTCCGGCGACGCGCTGACCTGGCATGGTGCGGGCCCCACACGGAGACACTAACAGTGGGCCCCTGGCCCCGGTTTGACTTGGTTGACCAAGTCAACCCCACTGACGAGGCAGCCACAGCCACTGCCAGGCGGGCCCCACTTGCTTAATCCACATTTTTAACAACTAAAAATTAATTATAATAACTGGTAGACACTAACATGTGGGGCCCGTGTGCTAATTAACCCAAATAGTTAATTTTAATCTCTGTTATCCACTGTGTCACTGACTAGCGGGTCCCACATGTCAGGTTTGACTCTGGTCAGCGTCACTATTGACTGCTGACATCATTCACACCTCATGCTGACGTCACATATCAATTTCTGTTAGAATAAATAAATTACAGAAAATCATTTAAACTTCGAAAATTTGTAACTTTTAAACCGTAGCTTGGATCCAAATTTGTGTTCCATTTATCCGCCACACATCCCTAGCATAGCGAACGTGCAACCGTTCCCCCTCTTTTCGTCTGTTCAAAATGCCGGACACCGGGAATACTTTCCCGAATGTTTTTCCCTTTCGCCGGTATTACCTAGCACTGCGATAGAACGCCGCTAGCTCTGCTTGTTGACATGTCATGCACCTGTTGCATTGTATTTACTGTTCTTCCCCCTCTTCTCTCTCGTTAGATTCCGGTACAGACATAGTCTCCGAGACCGACGCAACTCCGGTGATTGGCTACGCTTCTGAAGACCTTGCCTTTGCCGCCGAGCAACCAGGCAAGCCCCCCCTTTGATCATCTCGATATCGCCCATTCTAAATATCTCCTGCTTTCATTAGAATTTTGCTACTGTATTGATTACTCCTATTTCTGTTGCATAGCCTGTTTATTGTAACCTGCTATTGATACCTTACTGTTCATCCTAAATTGCTTAGTATAGATTGGGTAGAGCCCCACTAGTGAACCCCACTTTATCCCGACTGCCCCGCTGGAGTTTCAGAAGACCCGATCAACGGGATCGAAGACCAGGACCCGGCACCGCACCTCACTTCCCCTTAGTTGCTCGACACTACTGGGTTACTATCGAGTGCCGAGGGTGATACCTCGACAGCACTTCTGATGATAACCTTGTAGGTTAGTTAATCGGTCGTGGTAAGTGAGCGTGATTCCTCCTTCACCACCCCCGATACCGACGCCGTCGTGCAACACCTCAGGTGTGGACCTCGAGGGTGATTCCTCCTTCGTTCACCTTGACGACAACATCGAGCGGGAATTCCATCGAGGGTGATTCCTCAGGATTCTCCTTGATATGGTAGCCTCACGGATGCCTTGCATAACTGATGATACTGATATTTGAAAAGGCGGGTCGACCCTGAGGGGTACCCGCGAGTGATAGATAGTTACCTGTGAGTTATTCCACGAGGCGCGGCCGGGCATTCTTAGCCCTTGCAGCAAGTCCTCGAGACGGGGCAATGGGGTCACATCTTTCATGAGTCTCTGCTCGTTACCGCAAGCCCCTAGGCCACTACGATTTGGATATATGATCCGAGCCGGCCTCTAGTCGGATAGCACTAACCATCACGTGAGAAGAGTTATGGGCACTCTGCATCGTAGCATCAGCCGAAGGCTCTGTCAGATGTCCAGTTCAGCATGGCGGCCAGGTCGGATCGCGCCGAGGCGCTGGTATCCACCCTGAACGCAACGACCCGGAGTGCACAGGGCGATGGCCCAAGACCCGTGAGCGCTTAGGAGGTAGACCGGCGGGGACCTCTCTGCTGAGCTGTAGGTAGGGTCGCGTTGTGTCGTTTGGCCAAGGTCGGGCATGACCCAGGAAAGTGTGTCTGGCCGGAGTTAAGCAAACATGGTGGGTAAGTTGGTGCACCCCTGCAGGGAAGAACACATCTATCGATAGCCGGTCCTACGGTAAAGGACACTCGGAGTTGTATCCCGATCGATACAGCTAGAACTTGGATGATACCTGGATATGTGGCTCCGGGATCGCTTTCTCGCAGGGAGTCGAGGAAGGATCTCTGGGCGAGACTATTACTTGACGCTACTGCTACTTTACATTATGCTGATCTGCACTCTTCTAATGCTGCAAGACCGATAAAGATGCTGAAGATGCTAGTCCTCGATAGGACTAGGCCCTCTCTCTATTCTGGCATTTCTACAGCCCAATCCACATATACAGCCATCCCTTGATAATGTTGCATATGTAGTGTAGATCCTTGCTTGTTGAGTACTTCGCAGTACTCACGGTTGCTTTGCTTTCCTTTTTCTTCCTTATCAGTTGTCGTGACCGGATGACGGAGCCCCTGAGATCGCTGCCCCGCCGACGAATATTTCTACCACCCCGAGGACAGCTACTACTTCAAGATGGCTATCGACCAGGAGTAGGTTCGGAGGGTCCCAGGCAGTAGGCCTACGCCTTTCGATCGTAGATTTTGTTTTGTCCCGCCTTTCTAAAGGCCTTTCTGTTTCTCTTTTATATCTGTACTCAGATATCTGATGCTTCCGCTGACGCTTGTTGTCATCAAGCTTTGTATTCGAGCCCTCGAGGCCCTGGCTTGTAATAAATGCTTGTATGACTTTGTTTATGTTTTAGAGTTTTGTTGTGATATCCTCAAGTGAGTCCTTAGGCTTGATCGTGTGCATTTGCGTGTATGATTAGTGCATGATTAAGCAGGGGGCATCACAGGTCACCACTGATAACAGGTTACTAGTGGCACGCACATTGTCCCGCACACCACTGATAACCAGTTACTAGTGGCGAGCACATAACCCCTCTGCGTAGGACATGGGGAAAATTTCCCAAGTCCCGCGCCTTCTTCCTCTCTCTCAAGCAAGCGCGCTATCACCGCAATCATCATGACCACTAGCTGGCCACACCTCCCTTCCCTCCTCGGCCTGCCACTCCCTAGCCACCGCGCACGCCTCTGGCCCTCTCCACCTGTCCTACCGCTCCCGCCCCCTGCCGGTGCCCTCTTGCCCTCCTCAACCTCTCCCTCCTCCTGCGCCCGCCTTAGGCCGTCCTCCCATCATAACCGGCCCTCTCCTCCACCACGGTGCCTCCGACTGTACTGCCGTCTCGGCCGGCCCACCTCTCTCGCCGTCGACCACCCCCTCACCTAGGCATTGCTCCTCTCTCTTTCTTTTTTTCTTTTTTCTTCTAATTAGTTGCTATATAGTCCTAATTTTAGTTTAAGTTAGTTCTAATTGTTAGTTGCTTAAAGTTAGTTAGACTATACAAATTAGTTAGATTTGCTTACTTAACTTTCCTTCTTTCTTTGTAGTTAGTTGCTTAGTTATATAGTTCTAGTTCTACGTTGTTAGTTTCTTAGTTAGTTGCTTAGTTATAGTTGACCTAGGTTACTTAGTTGCTATAGGTTAGTTCTAGCTAGGTTAGTTGATCTAGGTTAGTTACTTGATCTAGGTTAGTTAGTTGTATAGTTCTAGTTATATAGGTTAGGCCATTGAGCAGCTAATATATTTCTATGTTTGTGATTATATGTGTATTGTGTTACACCATTGAGCCGAGGGTACAATTTGTTGCTCGCGATGAAGTTGCTTGTACTGTGTGTTTTCTTTTTTTCCAAGGAATATATATGAGTGCCAATGTTTTGGAGAAATGTTGATTCATCAATGTTTCATTAAATTTCTAGCACTCAATTTGTTCCATTTTTAGCAAAGGTAATTAACCTGCTTAATTTTAATTATCGTAATTAAATAGATTTCTTTCCAAGTAGGTACATGTCAAAACGGTTCACATTCCTATTGCAGAAAAAACATCATGAGGAACCTCAAAGCTCCTAGGAATCTACCCAAAGGTGGGACGACCCTCTTAACAAGGAAATTAATGACGTCCTCAGCAAGGATACGCATACGAAGCCGGCTATTACTCATGTGGTAGGCGTCGGACCTGGGGCTAAATGGGAAACATATTATCACCAAACCCCCGAGCTTTCAAAGTAGAGAAGGAAAGCCAAGCATGACAATTATATTGATGCCAAATTGTCCAAAGTTAGAGCACAAGCCCGAGCCGAATCCACAGACGAAGCCAAATCCTAAGTGTAAGCCAAAGTACAGAAGCAGGTGAAAGAGCTCATTCCTGATATAGTTCAGCAAGTCACCCATGAAATATCATCTTGGAAGGGCCCACCTATTAATATCATGTCAGTGCCACCTAGGATTGATTTGGAGAGCAAGCCGCAGCCCATCACTGCTAAAATAGTACCAGCCCCTCTGTCCCTTTAATGGGCCTCAGGTCACCTGCAAATATCGATGCCCTCACAATAAGCATCGCCTGCTCAATAAATACCTTCATTCTTCCAAGGTTTCCTTGTTAAGTCTCCAACATCAATGACGCCTACATGTTTTGCAGGAAGACACTGTGCGCATTCTCCTTGCCATTGTGAAGGACGATTTGTTGTCGATTACAAAGGGTGGAATCATTTAGCCGACACATAGCATGACGCATAACATGTAGATACAAAGTGACATCGCGAGGGTGAATGTGACTAAGGTGTTCACCGGCTACGAGGATCTGGATCCTCCTAAATTACATAAAAGGCCAGAGCGACCCATGAAACTAGTAGATTGCAAGGGTTGGTACCTCAGATAGCCGAATAAGCACATAACTTTGGCCAAGAAATCCCCATGTGAAACACTGTCACCGTCGGTGATCCATACCCATGTCCTTACACCACGACCATCTCCTTTTTGTCCGTGCAAACCTGTACAGTCTAAGGATGTGGCAACTAATGATGAAGGCACAGAGAAGGATGCTCGTGACTTTGCGAAACTTGGTATGCTTGATCATTAGCAAAGTTTAGTTGAAGATAAGATGACAGCCGCTGACCCTGAGGAGCAACCCCCAAGATTTTGAAGCTATCTCCAAATACACTCATCCAGATGGCCAAAGACACAAGGGGCAGTGCTCTGGTCCATTCTGTGAGGCCATTGACAAAGAGGTGAAAGCAGATGAGTAAGAAATAACACAGTACCGGTCCCAATGAACAACGAAGTGAGAAGATCTAGGAAAACAAATCCTTGGGATTCGAAGAATCTAGCCAAGTAGAAAAGGTAGTAGAGGACCGTTGTGCTCAATGGAGGGTGCTAAATATCCCTGGTTAACCCATGGTACCGGCGAATCTATACAAAGACCTCCCATTCAAACTGAGAATTCTGCATGACCACATTCGGGGGCAGGAATTGGCAGCTGCTAAGCTTGGAGAAGATCCCCCATTTTACATGGTGAAGGTGTTATAGGTTTTGGATTTCATTGAAGATTTCCCCGTGGACAAATTTTATCTGGATTTCAGGGAGATCTTTGGCATGTTCATCCTTCTGAGGCTCAAAGCATACTTAGTTCGGCTGTGGGTGCTTTACCAAGCCAAAGAGGCCAGACGCCTGAAGGTGAGTGATGTTGTAGTAGCGAACCCCTATCACATGCACGAGAACAATATTCATGGCAACGCAGGTAGGGATATTATGAGGAACTACCCTACACAATTCATGCTTTATAATAAGGAGAAGGACTGCGTACTAGTTCCGTGTCATCCCCTGTAAGTCCTTCTCTAGCTACTTTATGCTTTTGTAGATTTCCATTATGCTTGCACGTACCAAACTTTCTAATAACAAGCTTGATGATATTGGTTTGTTCAACTCTTTGCCCAGTAGCCACTGGATCCTCATAATACTAATGCCAAAGATGTCCCATAGTTATTTCTTGGATTCCATGAGAAGCAGGAAAAAAAGACTACAACCTCCTGAAGAACGTTCTTAATCGAGCTGTCTTTGACTATAATTTCAAGGAAGGATAAATCAGGGATAAGAAGATGAAAAATGGCATGATACGCTTCGTCGACAACACTGAATTCTATTGCCGGTAGAAATCGAAAAATAGTGTGACATGTAGCTACTACATCATCCACCACATGGAGAAGTACGTATGGGCGCACACAACCTTCAAAAGGAGCGATGACATGATGAGGTGGGGTCAAAGACTACAGCAAATCTCATTCGACTATAGAGAAGAGTTTACACATGTCCACCTAATAGTTGCGACCATCATCAACAAGGATGTCATCAGTGACACTGGGATCTTCTACTGTGGCGAAGAAATGTCGAAGGACTGAGCGGCTCGCTTAAGGTGACAAGCTCATGATATGCCACCCTTGTACAACTCAAGGGAAGATGCTTGCCTCACCATTCATGAATACAATCATGAAAGCAGGCACCCGTGAAGTAAATAAGTGACGATGGTGGTGTTGTGTATATGTGTGTGGTTGTGTTAACATTTTTCCAAACTTGCCTACTTGTGTTAACATGAAGCATGATCTCACATGGTGGTGTGTGTGACATGGAATATAATAAAAAATGTTACGCTCACAAGAAGACCATAATAGGCATGGGCATGGCTATATATGACAACAAAGTAAGCAATGTATAATTGAAACATGTAATTAATGAATTGATTACAAGAACAACAATCCATTAATTACATGTTTCAATTATACATTGTTTACTTAGCTGTCATTGCCATGTCCATGCTTATTAATTATGGCCTTCTTGTGAGCATACCCTATTTTTATTTGATTATATGCCATGTCACACATACACCACCATGTGAGATCAAGTATAATGTCTATTAGTGTTTATGCATATATATATATATATATATATATATTATTATAAGTTGTAAATTTTGCAAATGTGCTAAATGTATTTAAGAAATGTGGTATATTTTTTTAATACTAGAAATAGTTACTAGTGGCATGTGGGGATATGGGCACGCCACTACTATGTAAGTTACTAGTGGTGTGTGCCTCAACCCACAGACTACTAGTAAGTTAATATTAGTATTTTTTCATTACTTGAAAAGGTTACCCATGCTGCCACTAGTATGGAAGGTGCTAGTGGCGTGTACCATGCGGGGCATGCCTCTAATAAGCCCAACACACACCACTAGTAGGCTATCCTGCAGTAGTGATCCTCAACATCTTTAAAAATAATAATTAAATTTGTACGGAAATACACAATTAAATTTCAAAAGGAATAGATACGTTTTCAACGTATCAAGCACCAATGTTCTTCAACCCAGAGGGCACCTTCACATAGCAGTAGTACATGTTTGGGGTAATGAAAGTTGTCTTTTCCTCGTCTTCTCGACACAAACTAATATGATGTTAACCAAAGTAGGCATAGAGTAGGTGCAAGTCTTCGCAAAAACCTTTGAGTACATTTTACCCATGTTGAAATGCAATGGTGTGGTGGACCTTTGAACCACTTCATTGCTTTGGCTTTAACTGAAGACCTAAAAAGTTTAAGCAATATAAATTCTCCAAGCTCCCTCAACATTTTTCTATAACTTCTTTCTCATCCAAAGACATCCTGGCAAAAAGAACGTTAAGATCAATAGCCTTTGAAGATTTATCAATTTTCTCAGCGAGCTCTCAAAGCTTCTCCTTCGGGAACCTATCAAGATAAGGTGGTAAATATAATCTTCCAGATCACATAGACCCCCTGTGATCGAAAGGTATCATCTATGCTAAGTAAATCCCGTAGATTAGTCAATGAAACTAATATTCGGCGCCAGAAAATAGACTAGATGTTCTAGAAGTCCACATGGTTAGTTAAAGCACAATTTTTGGGAAGTATCATCCCTAATTTAAATATAGTCCCACAAAGAATCAAGGCGAGTGTCGTATGTAGGTGTTTTTGTCGCACTTGAGGTTTCACCATACTCAAGTGAGTTGATAATTAAGTACCTACAAGACTTATGAAGTTGCGAAAGTTGTGGAAAATAGGATTATGCTAAAATTAACTAGGTTGCATGAAAAGTAAATAAACTGAGTATAACGATGGTTCCTGGAGTGGAAAGGTTAGGCGCAAACGAATTCAGTTCATGGTGATAAATGGCAATGCCTTTGTCCAGCAGTTGTATGATGTTACCATTAGTTTAGGATATTCAGTAGGAGAGTCAGCTTAACTCTATTGTTCTGTCTCCCATTTTACCATTTGCGATGGTTGGTTTGGCAATTAAGATCTATAGAACAGACAATAGCTTTAAGTTTCACAGTTTCCTATGTTGCTCATATCATCTTTTCTCCTCATTGATACCAACACCTGTCACATGAAGGTTGCGGAATTGCCAGCCAATGCGTGGTTACCCACGTAAGTCTTTAGATCGAGTTGCCCGGACCTTTAAATTAGAGAATAAGCAATGCATACGTCGTGGGTAAACAACCTCTCAACCACACCTCTAAGTAATCACACATAATCAAAGAAGTGCTAGGCAAAACCACATCTTACCAATCCCCTACATCTCTGTAACACCCCCAGTGGTTAACTACAGTAATCACCCTTTTGACAATGCCAAGTCAGCATGATTAACAGTGCATGATCATCATTTGCACCATAATGCATTTCAACTTCTAACTCAAATTCAATTTAAATTAAAGTGGAAAATAAAAGTTGTTCAAACTGGAAAACTAAAATGTGCATCATGTTGCAAATATTCCCCTAGCATTTATAAAAATGATTGCAACATTAGTTGGAATTGTAAAAGGACTCGAACAACAAGAAACAGCAGCAACATAGCACTATTCAACCCCTTTTCAATTAAATAAAATCCAAACCAAAAAGATATGGACGCCAAACCAGTTTCTAGCAGTGACTAATAATGCACCATATTTATTTGGGCTAGTTTCATATTTTACAAAAGTATTTTGAAATCAAAACAAAAGTCAAAACAGAAACTAAAAAGAGAAAACAGAAAAGAAAAGAAGAAAAAGAAAAAGGCCCACTGTGCTGGGCCTAAGTCAGCACAGTGGCCGGCCCAGCCCAACTCGCTCGTCCTCTTCGTACTGCTCACGCCCGGGGCTCGCTGTCGAGCACCTGGCGCACGCACGCGCGCACGCCCAGGCCCCTCCCTCCCTCGCGGTCGACAGCGCGTCGCCGCGACTGCCGCGTATATGAGCAGCACCCCGGACCCCCTGGCTCTCCCTCGCCTCACTCTCCCCTGGACACCACCTCTCCTCTCTCTCCAGTGCGCAGCCATGGCACCGCCGCCGTAGCACGCGCGGCCACCGCCTCTGCCTCGTCGCGTGACCGTGCCCGCATGGTTCGCCTCCGTCGACTACGCCTCTCCCCCGAGCCCCACGAGCTAGAACGCGTCGCTGCGTCGCCGGCGCCTTCATCTTCCACCTGCGGCCGCCGCACGCCATCGCCGACTCCGGCCACTCCGAGCCCTCCCCGCGCACGCTAAGCTCACCTACAGACTCGCTGTGAGCACCTCGTCCCCCTCCCCCTCTCCCCGCGCGCTCTTCGTGCCCGTACGCGTCGCCCCTCTTTCGCCCGAACGCACCGCCGCCTAGCTCGTCGCCGGTGCCGTTCCGGTGACCAAACGGCCCCGGGCCCGTGCGCATCGTGCTCCCCGCATCGCGCAGGCCACACCCAGCTTCTCCTTTCGCTCGCTAGCGCGCCGTAGCGCCGACCCCGTGCACCACCCGAACGCCATCGCCGCTGCGGTCATCGCCGGCGCCGTTCCCGGCGGCCCCCAACCACACCAACACCACCACGTGACGCGGCGCTCGCCGCCCGTTCGAACGGGCCAAGCCACGGCCCCGGAGACGCCCTGAGGGCGAAACCCGAGCTCGCCGGAGCTCGCCACCGCGTCTGGGCACTCCGGCGCGACTCCGGCGGCCGGTCCGACGTGGCGCCGCGGGCCCCACGGCCCAGCCACTGACTCTGGGCCCCACTGGGTCCCGTTGACCTAGTCCACGCTGACTGGGCGGGCCCTGTGTCTATGACATGTGGGTCCCGCTCGGTAAAACGTTTTATTAAATAAATAATCCGTTAATAAAATTAATTAGTGATTTAAAACACTAATTACCCACTGACTGCTGGGCCCCGCCTGCTAATTAGTTTAAATAGATTAAGCTAACTCTGTTTAGTTAACTGAGTCACTGACATGTGGGCCCCACATATCAGGTTTGACCTGGCCGGCCCCCTGTTGACTGCTGACGTCATCCATGTGTCATGCTGACGTCACCCTGCTACTGTTCTGGATAATTCGAGTTAATAATAAATCTGTAATTTCAGAATATTGTTTAAACTTTAGAAAATCATATCTTTTAAACCGTAACTCCGATGAAAATACTTTGTACATGAAAGTTGCTCAGAACGACGAGACGAATCTGAATACGCGGTCCGTTCGCCCGTCACACGTCCCTAACTATCCGAACTTGCAACCGTTCCCCTCTTATCCTCTGTCCGATAATTCCAAAGACCCGGGAAATATCGTCAGATATTCTCCCGCTCCGTCTGTTACGTGTGATGCTGCGTTAGACTACCCCTAGCACCGTGTATCGTATTTGTCATGCTCATGTTTGCTATATATTTATACTGTTTCCTCCCCCTCTTCTCTCTCGATAGCCCCCGACCCCGACGTCGTCCCCAAGACCGACGCAGCTCCGGATCCCGAAGACACCATAGACAACCTTGCCCTTGCCGCCGAGCAACCAGGCAAGCCCCTCCCTTGAGCATGCCGATATCGCCCATTCTAATTTCCCATGCTTGCATTAGAATTGCTGCTGCTGCTGCTGCTTTACCTATTCTGATGCATAGCCTGTTCATTGTAACCTGCTGTTGATAATTACCTACATATCCTAAACTGTTTAGTCTAGGCTGGGTAGAGACCTATCAGTGACCCCACTTATCCCGACTGCCGCGCTGGATCGTCAGAAGACCCGATCAACGGGATTGAAGACCAGGCCCCGACACCGCACATCAAACCCCCCCCCTTAGTTGTAACGACACTGCAGCGTTACTATCGAGTGTCGAGGGTGAAACCTCATGTAGCACTTCTGATGTTAACTCTGTAGAGTAGTTATTCGGTCGTGGTCATCGAGGGTGATTCCTCCTTCACCGCTTCCGATAACGACGCTGTCGTACAACACCTCAAGTGTGGACCCAGTGAGGGTGATTCCTCCTAGTTCACCTTGACGGATACATCGAGTGGGAATTCAATGAGGGTGATACCTCGGATTCCCTGATGTTATGGACACACGGATACTTGGACTTTACGATGTTACTTGGAAAGGCGGGTCGACCCTGAGGGGTACCCGCGTGTGATGTGGAGGCGGGTTGGCAGTGTGGTGCCCGAGTGGTGAATACGAGGCGCGGCCGGGCATTCTTAACCCTTGCCGCAAGTCCTCGAGACGGGGCGACGGGGTCACATCTTTCGTGAGTCTCTGCTCGTTACCGCAAGCCCCTAGTCCTAGCGATTTGGATATTTGATCCGAGCAGGCCTCTGGTCTGATAGCACTAACCATCACGTGGGCATAGTATGGGCGTTCTGCATCGTATGCATCAGCCGAAAACTCTGTCAGACGTCCAGTTCAGCACTGCGGCCGGGCTGGGCCGGCACCATCCTGAGGGGTGGAGCCTGGTTCGCCCGGCACGCAACGACCCGGAGGGCGAGGGGCGATGGCCAAGACCCCCTTGCGCTTAGGATGTAGACCGGCGGGGACCTCTCTGCGGAGTTGTAGGTAGGGTTGCGATGTGTCGTTTGGCCGAGGCCGGGCATGACCCTGGAAAGTGTGTCCGGCCGGAGTTAATCGAGCGTGTTGGGTAAGTTGGTGCACCCCTGCAGGGAAGAACACTTCTATCGATAGCCGGTCCTACGGTAAAGGACACTCGGAGTTGTATCCTGATTGATACAATTTAGAACCGGATACCTGTGATGAGACCTGTATATATGGCTCTGGGATTGCTTCTCGCAGGGAGTCGAGAAGGGATCTCAGGACGAGGTTGATGAATGTATGGCTCTGGGATTGCTTTCTCGCAGGGAGTCGAGAAAGGATCTCTGGGTGAGGTTGATATTATTACTGCTACATTATATGGTATTGTTCTACTCTCTTCTACTGCTGCAAGACCGCTGAAGATGCTAGTCTTCGATAGGACTAGGCCTTCTCTCTATTCTGGCATTTCTGCAGCCCAGTCCACATATACAGCCTCCCTTTGATAATGTTGCATATGTAGTGTAGATCCTTGCTTGCTGAGTACTTCAGAGTACTCACGGTTGCTTTTCTTTCCTTTTCCCCCATATCAGTTCGTCGTGACCAGATGACGGAGTCGCTGAGACAGCTACCCCGCCGACGATTACTACTACTACCCAGAGGATGGATACTACTACGAGTTGACTGATGACCAGGAGTAGGATCGGAGGGTCCCAGGCAGGAGGCCTTCGCCTTTCGATCGTAGTGTTTTATTTTGCCCCGCCGTTCTAAACGCCTTTCTGTTTCTATTTCATATCTGTACTCAGATATCTGATGCTTCCGCTGACGCTTGTTCGCAAGCTTATGTATTCGAGCCCTCGAGGCCCCTGGCTTGTAATATAAAGCTTGTATGACTTTATTTATGTTTTAGAGTTGTGTTGTGATATCTTCCCGTGAGTCCTTAGGCTTGATCGTGTGCATTTGCGTGTATGATTAGTGCACGATCGGGCCGGGGGCGTCACACCCTAGCACCGTGTATCGTATTTGTCATGCTCATGTTTGCTATATATTTATACTGTTTCCTCCCCCTCTTCTCTCTCGATAGCCCCCGACCCCGACGTCGTCCCCGAGACCGACGCAGCTCCGGATCCCGAAGACACCATAGACGACCTTGCCCTTGCCGCCGAGCAACCAGGCAAGCCCCCCCTTTTGATCATCCCGATATCGCCCATTCTAATTTCCCATGCTTGCATTAGAATTGCTGCTGCTGCTGCTGCTTTACCTATTCTGATGCATAGCCTGTTCATTGTAACCTGCTGTTGATAATTACCTACATATCCTAAACTGTTTAGTCTAGGCTGGGTAGAGACCTATCAGTGACCCCACTTATCCCGACTGCCGCGCTGGATCGTCAGAAGACCCGATCAACGGGATTGAAGACCAGGCCCCGACACCGCACATCACCCCCCCCTTAGTTGTAACGACACTGCAGCGTTACTATCGAGTGTCGAGGGTGAAACCTCATGTAGCACTTCTGATGTTAACTCTGTAGAGTAGTTATTCGGTCGTGGTCATCGAGGGTGATTCCTCCTTCACCGCTTCCGATAACGACGCTGACGTACAACACCTCAAGTGTGGACCCAGTGAGGGTGATTCCTCCTAGTTCACCTTGACGGATACATCGAGTGGGAATTCAATGAGGGTGATACCTCGGATTCCCTGATGTTATGGACACACGGATACTTGGACTTTACAATGTTACTTGGAAAGGCGGGTCGACCCTGAGGGGTACCCGCGTGTGATGTGAAGGCGGGTTGCCAGTGTGGTGCCCGAGTGGTGAATACGAGGCGCGGCCGGGCATTCTTAACCCTTGCCGCAAGTCCTCGAGACGGGGCGACGGGGTCACATCTTTCGTGAGTCTCTGCTCGTTACCGCAAGCCCTAGTCCTAACGATTTGGATATTTGATCCGAGCAGGCCTCTGGCCTGATAGCACTAACCATCACGTGGGCATAGTATGGGCGTTCTGCATCGTATGCATCAGCCGAAAACTCTGTCAGACGTCCAGTTCAGCATGGCGGCACGGACGGACCGACGCCCTCCTGGTGCCAGGCTTCTCCCTGCGCGCAACGACTTGGAGTGCACAGGGCGATGGCCCAAGACCTCTGAGCGCTTAGGATGTAGACCGACGGGGACCTCTCTGCTGAGCTATAGGTAGGGTTGCGATGTGTCGTTTGGCCGAGGCCGGGCATGACCCAGGAAAGTGTGTCCGGCCGGAGTTAATCGAGCGTGTTGGGTAAGTTGGTGCACCCCTGCAGGGAAGAACACTTCTATCGATAGCCGGTCCTACGGTAAAGGACACTCGGAGTTGTATCCTGATTGATACAATTTAGAACTGGATACCTGTGATGAGACCTGTATATATGGCTCTGGGATTGCTTCTCGCAGGGAGTCGAGAAGGGATCTCAGGACGAGGTTTGATGACTTTATGGCTCTGGGATTGCTTTCTCGCAGGGAGTCGAGAAAGGATCTCTGGGTGAGGTTGATATTATTACTGCTACATTATATGGTATTGTTCTACTCTCTTCTACTGCTGCAAGACCGCTGAAGATGCTAGTCTTCGATAGGACTAGGCCTTCTCTCTATTCTGGCATTTCTGTAGCCCAGTCCACATATACAGCCTCCCTTTGAAAATGTTGCATATGTAGTGTAGATCCTTGCTTGCTGAGTACTTCTGAGTACTCACGGTTGCTTTGTTTTCCTTTTTCTCCCCATATCAGTTTGACGTGACCAGAGGACGGAGCCCCTGAGACAGCTGCCCTGCCGACGATCGCTACTACTACTACCCAGAGGATGGATACTTCTACGAGTTGACTGACGACCAGGAGTAGGATCGGAGGGTCCCAGGCAGGAGGCCTTCGCCTTTCGATCGTAGTGTTTTATTTTGCCCCGCCGTTCTAAAGGCCTTTCTGTTTCTATTTCATATCTGTACTCAGATATCTGATGCTTACGCTGACGCTTGTTCGCAAGCTTATGTATTCGAGCCCTCGAGGCCCTGGCTTGTAATATAAAGCTTGTATGACTTTATTTGTGTTTTAGAGTTGTGTTGTGATATCTTCCCGTGAGTCCTTAGGCTTGATCGTGTGCATTTGCGTGTATGAATAGTGCACGATCGGGCCGGGGGCGTCACAAGTTGGTATCAGAGCCGACTGCCTGTAGGAATCCCCTTTCCAACTCCTTGGCCGAAGTTGATTTTAGAAACCGGAAAACTGTTTTATTAACTTGGCTGTGTGGCTTACGGGCCCACGTCGCCAATTGGGAGGTAGTAGTATCTTTTATTCCTCATCTTTACTCTGGGACTCTGACCTCTCTTCCTTTCGGGTTAACTAAAGTTTACTAACGCCGACACTTAGGATCTCGTAATTCTCGTCCACCCGGAGAGCTGGATATATGTGCGATTTCCCTGACATTGATCTGATTAGTCTGATAATCATTTTCCTTTCCATTGTTTTGTTTAACCTTTCTCTCCGAGATCGGTTATACTTCTCCTTGTCTTTTGACAATCATGAGTTTCCTCTGTTTCAGATGGATCATTTGTTTCCACCACACCCTGCGACGCAGCTACCAGCTGTTCGAGCAGGGATACATCCAGAGTACATTCTTTATCCACTGGGGCAGATGTCAATCCGTTACAATACCCCAGTACTTCTCCTCCAGATACCTGCAAAGACTTCGTGATTTATTGTGATGCATCCCGTGAAGGATTAGGCTGTGTCCTAATGCAAGAGCGTAAAGTGATTGCTTATGGCTCTCGTCAGTTGCGCCCACATGAAGAGAATTATCCGGTACATGATCTAGAACTAGCTGCTGTCATCTATGCATTGCAGTTATGGCGACATTACCTTCTCGGTAATCGTTGCGAGATATACACGGATCATAGAAGTCTGAAGTACTTGTTCACTCAGCCATCTCTGAATCTCCGTCAGCAAAGATGGATGGAGACCATTGCGGACTATGATTTGGGTATTTCTTATACCCCTGGCAAGGCTAATGTAATGGCTGATGCGTTGAGCCGCAAATCCTATTGCTACGAACTTGAGGTTCAGCTACAGCAACCCCTTCTGTATGAAGAGCTTCGAAAGCTAAATCTCGAGATAGTTCCCCAAGGATACCTAAAAACCTTGGTTGTTGAACCAGACCTTGAGAAAGCTGTTAAGAATGCGCAAGCTAAAGATGCTAAAATTGATCTGATGAAGAAAGACCTTCACCTTGTAAAGTACAGGGATTTCTCGCTGTCTGAAGATGGAACCTTGTATTTCAGAGACCGCATTGTCGTACCTCGCTTCGAGCTTATGACTGACAAAGTCATGAAGGAGGCACATGATACCCCGCTGTCTATTCATCCGGGTAGCACCAAGATGTATCGTGATCTCCGTCAAAGGTACTGGTGGTCTAGAATGAAGCAAGACATTGCTCGATATGTTGCTGAATGTGATGTGTGTCGACGCGTTAAAGCAGAACATCAGAAGCCCGCTGGAATTCTGCAACCACTTCCTATTCCTTTATGGAACTGGGATAAGGTTCAGATGGATTTCGTTACAGGACTTCCCAGGTCACAGAAGGGTCACGATGCTATTCTTGTCGTCGTCGACCAACTCTCCAAAGTTGCACACTTTCTGCCTGTCAAGGAGACGATCACTGCTAGTCAGTTAGCAGAGTTATATATCTCCAGAATTGTTTCACTCGACGGTATTCCGAAAGAGATCAGTTCAGACCGTGGCAGCATATTCACTGGTCATTTCTGGGAAAGTTTCCAAAAGGCTATGGGAACTCATATTACCTGGAGTTCAGCTTATCATCCTCAATCCCAAGGCCAAGTTGAACGAGTTAATCAAGTGCTTGAAGACATGTTGCGAGCTTGTGTTATATCGTTTGGCAAGAAGTGGGAAGAATCTCTTCCATATGCCGAGTTCTCCTATAACAACAGCTATCAAGCCAGCTTGAAAATGGCCCCCTTTGAAGTTCTCTATGGACGTAAGTGTCGAACCCCTCTGAATTGGTCAGAAACTGGGGAACGACCTCTTGTTGGACCGGATATTATTCAACACGCCGAAGAACAAGTCCGAATTGTCCGGGAAAATCTCAAGGCGGCTCAGGACCGCCAGAAGAGCAACTATGATCGCAAACAATGGGGTTTGACTTATCAACCTGGTGATCAAGCTTATCTTCGTGTCACTCCTATGAAAGGCACTCACCGTTTTGGAATCAAGGGCAAGCTAGCTCCGCGCTACATTGGTCCTTTCCGCATTGTTGCCAGACGTGGTCAGGTGGCATATAAATTGGAGTTGCCGCCGCAATTCTCTCATATCCACGATGTCTTCCATGTGTCGCAACTTCGTAAATGCTTCAAGGAATCTCTGCACCGAGCTGTGGATCACGAGATGCTCGAATTGCATGATGATCTTTCATATAAGGAACATCCGATCCTCATTCTCGATGAAGCTGAACGTCGAACCCGTCAGAAGGTTACCAAGTTCCTCAAAGTGAAGTGGTCAAACCATACTGAAGATGAAGCCACTTGGGAACGCGAGGATAACCTTCGTGCGGAATACCCCGAACTTTTTCCTTCTACTTCTTAATTCTCGGGACGAGAATTCTTGTTAGTAGAGGAGATTTGTAACACCCCCAGTGGTTAACTACAGTAATCACCCTTTTGACAATGCCAAGTCAGCATGATTAACAGTGCATGATCATCATTTGCACCATAATGCATTTCAACTTCTAACTCAAATTCAAATTAAATTAAAGTGGAAAATAAAAGTTGTTCAAACTGGAAAACTAAAATGTGCATCATGTTGCAAATATTCCCCTAGCATTTATAAAAATGATTGCAACATTAGTTGGAATTGTAAAAGGACTCGAACAACAAGAAACAGCAGCAACATAGCACTATTCAACCCCTTTTCAATTAAATAAAATCCAAACCAAAAAGATATGGACGCCAAACCAGTTTCTAGCAGTGACTAATAATGCACCATATTTATTTGGGCTAGTTTCATATTTTACAAAAGTATTTTGAAATCAAAACAAAAGTCAAAACAGAAACTAAAAAGAGAAAACAGAAAAGAAAAGAAGAAAAAGAAAAAGGCCCACTGTGCTGGGCCTAAGTCAGCACAGTGGCCGGCCCAGCCCAACTCGCTCGTCCTCTTCGTACTGCTCACGCCCGGGGCTCGCTGTCGAGCACCTGGCGCACGCACGCGCGCACGCCCAGGCCCCCCTCCCTCGCGGTCGACAGCGCGTCGCCGCGACTGCCGCGTATATGAGCAGCACCCCGGACCCCCTGGCTCTCCCTCGCCTCACTCTCCCCTGGACACCACCTCTCCTCTCTCTCCAGTGCGCAGCGATGGCACCGCCGCCGTAGCACGCGCGGCCACCGCCTCTGCCTCGTCGCGTGACCGTGCCCGCATGGTTCGCCTCCGTCGACTACGCCTCTCCCCCGAGCCCCACGAGCTAGAACGCGTCGCTGCGTCGCCGGCGCCGTCATCTTCCACCTTCGGCCGCCGCACGCCATCGCCGACTCCGGCCACTCCGAGCCCTCCCCGCGCACGCTAAGCTCACCTACAGACTCGCTGTGAGCACCTCGTCCCCCTCCCCCTCTCCCCGCGCGCTCTTCGTGCCCGTACGCGTCGCCCCTCTTTCGCCCGAACGCACCGCCGCCTAGCTCGTCGCCGGTGCCGTTCCGGTGACCAAACGGCCTCGGGCCCGTGCGCATCGTGCTCCCCGCATCGCGCAGGCCACACCTAGCTTCTCCTTTCGCTCGCTAGCGCGCCGTAGCGCCGACCCCGTGCACCACCCGAACGCCATCGCCGCTGCGGTCATCGCCGGCGCCGTTCCCAGCGGCCCCCAACCACGCCAACACCACCACGTGACACGGCGCTCGCCGCCCGTTCGAACGGGCCAAGCCACGGCCCCGGAGACGCCCTGAGGGCGAAACCCGAGCTCGCCGGAGCTCGCCACCGCGTCTGGGCACTCCGGCGCGACTCCGGCGGCCGGTCCGACGTGGCGCCGCGGGCCCCACGGCCCAGCCACTGACTCTGGGCCCCACTGGGTCCCGTTGACCTAGTCCACGCTGACTGGGCGGGCCCTGTGTCTATGACATGTGGGTCCCGCTCGGTAAAACGTTTTATTAAATAAATAATCCGTTAATAAAATTAATTAGTGATTTAAAACACTAATTACCCACTGACTGCTGGGCCCCGCCTGCTAATTAGTTTAAATAGATTAAGCTAACTCTGTTTAGTTAACTGAGTCACTGACATGTGGGCCCCACATATCAGGTTTGACCTGGCCGGCCCCCTGTTGACTGCTGACGTCATCCATGCGTCATGCTGACGTCACCCTGCTACTGTTCTGGATAATTCGAATTAATAATAAATCTGTAATTTCAGAATATTGTTTAAACTTTAGAAAATCATATCTTTTAAACCGTAACTCCGATGAAAATACTTTGTACATGAAAGTTGCTCAGAACGACGAGACGAATCTGAATACGCGGTCCGTTCGCCCGTCACACGTCCCTAACTATCCGAACTTGCAACCGTTCCCCTCTTATCCTCTGTCCGATAATTCCAAAGACCCGGGAAATATCGTCAGATATTCTCCCGCTCCGTCTGTTACGTGTGATGCTGCGTTAGACTACCCCTAGCACCGTGTATCGTATTTGTCATGCTCATGTTTGCTATATATTTATACTGTTTCCTCCCCCTCTTCTCTCTCGATAGCCCCCGACCCCGACGTCGTCCCCGAGACCGACGCAGCTCCGGATCCCGAAGACACCATAGACAACCTTGCCCTTGCCGCCGAGCAACCAGGCAAGCCCCTCCCTTGAGCATGCCGATATCGCCCATTCTAATTTCCCATGCTTGCATTAGAATTGCTGCTGCTGCTGCTGCTTTACCTATTCTGATGCATAGCCTGTTCATTGTAACCTACTGTTGATAATTACCTACATATCCTAAACTGTTTAGTCTAGGCTGGGTAGAGACCTATCAGTGACCCCACTTATCCCGACTGCCGCGCTGGATCGTCAGAAGACCCGATCAACGGGATTGAAGACCAGGCCCCGACACCGCACATCAACCCCCCCCTTAGTTGTAACGACACTGCAGCGTTACTATCGAGTGTCGAGGGTGAAACCTCATGTAGCACTTCTGATGTTAACTCTGTAGAGTAGTTATTCGGTCGTGGTCATCGAGGGTGATTCCTCCTTCACCGCTTCCGATAACGACGCTGTCGTACAACACCTCAAGTGTGGACCCAGTGAGGGTGATTCCTCCTAGTTCACCTTGACGGATACATCGAGTGGGAATTCAATGAGGGTGATACCTCGGATTCCCTGATGTTATGGACACACGGATACTTGGACTTTACAATGTTACTTGGAAAGGCGGGTCGACCCTGAGGGGTACCCGCGTGTGATGTGGAGGCGGGTTGCCAGTGTGGTGCCCGAGTGGTGAATACGAGGCGCGGCCGGGCATTCTTAACCCTTGCCGCAAGTCCTCGAGACGGGGCGACGGGGTCACATCTTTCGTGAGTCTCTGCTCGTTACCGCAAGCCCCTAGTCCTAGCGATTTGGATATTTGATCCGAGCAGGCCTCTGGTCTGATAGCACTAACCATCACGTGGGCATAGTATGGGCGTTCTGCATCGTAGCATCAGCCGAAAGCTCTGTCAGACGTCCAGTTCAGCATGGCGGCACGGACGGACCGGCGCCCTCCTGGTGCCAGGCTTCTCCCTGCGCGCAACGACTCGGAGTGCACAGGGCGATGGCCCAAGACCTCTGAGCGCTTAGGATGTAGACCGACGGGGACCTCTCTGCTGAGCTATAGGTAGGGTTGCGATGTGTTGTTTGGCCGAGGCCGGGCATGACCCAGGAAAGTGTGTCCGGCCGGAGTTAAGCGAGCGTGATGGGTAAGTTGGTGCACCCCTGCAGGGAAGAACACTTCTATCGATAGCCGGTCCTACGGTAAAGGACACTCGGAGTTGTATCCTGATTGATACAATTTAGAACTGGATACCTGTGATGAGACCTGTATATATGGCTCTGGGATTGCTTCTCGCAGGGAGTCGAGAAGGGATCTCAGGACGAGGTTTGATGACTTTATGGCTCTGGGATTGCTTTCTCGCAGGGAGTCGAGAAAGGATCTCTGGGTGAGGTTGATATTATTACTGCTACATTATATGGTATTGTTCTACTCTCTTCTACTGCTGCAAGACCGCTGAAGATGCTAGTCTTCGATAGGACTAGGCCTTCTCTCTATTCTGGCATTTCTGCAGCCCAGTCCACATATACAGCCTCCCTTTGAAAATGTTGCATATGTAGTGTAGATCCTTGCTTGCTGAGTACTTCTGAGTACTCACGGTTGCTTTGTTTTCCTTTTTCTCCCCATATCAGTTTGACGTGACCAGAGGACGGAGCCCCTGAGACAGCTGCCCTGCCGACGATCGCTACTACTACTACCCAGAGGATGGATACTTCTACGAGTTGACTGACGACCAGGAGTAGGATCGGAGGTTCCTAGGCAGGAGGCCTTCGCCTTTCGATCGTAGTGTTTTATTTTGCCCCGCCGTTCTAAAGGCCTTTCTGTTTCTATTTCATATCTGTACTCAGATATCTGATGCTTCCGCTGACGCTTGTTCGCAAGCTTATGTATTCGAGCCCTCGAGGCCCTGGCTTGTAATATAAAGCTTGTATGACTTTATTTGTGTTTTAGAGTTGTGTTGTGATATCTTCCCGTGAGTCCTTAGGCTTGATCGTGTGCTTTTTGCGTGTATGAATAGTGCACGATCGGGCCGGGGGCGTCACAATCTCCCAAGCCTGAGAGGGACTATTAACACATGGGAGAGGGATCACATTCAAACACAAAGATCAAAGAAAGGGAAATTATCTCATCAATGGAGGGATCCGGGATGGATCAAAGTGAAGCCAACCCCCTACGTACCCCCTCGATGGTTGTGTATCTCAAATGTGGTTCATCCCATTATGAAAGTGGTGGGTTTCAAGTGATGAAGATGGAGTTGGTATGATCGGGCGCGGTCGTACCAGTGCTCAACTAGCATTTTGGAGGCTTTGACGATTGTGTCTTCAAAAGGAAAGTTGTTCCTTGCCCCCTATTCTCCTCAATATTTGTGTTGGTTGCCTCAAAATACCTAAAAACATGTTATCATATCCAACCACCAAGGTTTCTCTAATTTCCACAAATATGTGATTGACAGAGAACTAAAACCGGCAAAAAACTAATGCAAGCAAGGCAAAAACTCCGAGAAAACATGATGCATTTTAGAGGCATAAAATCCCCCAAGATTAAAGCTTTGCTCATCCTTGAGCAAAACAAAGATACAGTATGAGCAACAAAGAATTTGATGTGAATTAGAAGTCATACCATTTGGAGGAGGTGTAGCATTGCTGTGTTTAAAACTCCTGCAACCTTAAACTCGTAAATTAATTAGTCAATGCAAAATACTAAGAGTAGTTACTTTCTGCCACTAAAGGTTCATTCTCCAACCTCCCTACCTTGATCCAAAGTGTCAGACTTAAAAACTGCACAAATGCCTGGTGCTCTTGATATTTTGATAAAGCCAAAGCTAGGGACTCCCCTAGGCTTTTTCCCCAAAAAATTCTTTTCATGCACATATTATTAGGCCATTATCTTCCTCGGTAGAGCGCTGCCACTACGACCGTCATTCCATTCATAACCGATATGTGGGTTCCCCTCATTAAGAGTGGTACCCTAGTACATTGATCATCGGAATGGGGGATTGAGTCCAATTCAAAAGAATTTGAGAGATCGAGAAATTCAAAGATTTTCTTTTGAACAATAGGCTGCCCATCAAAAACTCCAAGCTTGTTTGCAATTTAATTAAGTACTTTTTGACAAGATTGTAGTTCGATCTTCGAACTCAATAATGTGTGGATCACTAAACAAGGCATAGTAAGTAAAGACTAAAGCGTGAAGCTCACATGCTCATAATTTCTTAAAGATAAAACAAATCTTTTTTCAAAACTTAAGACGGAGCTCGACAACTTAGCTAATCTATCTAGGCTCACAGGAGAATCAAGAATTAATTATTTATGACTAAGGCGGGGAGCAAGACTTAAGTGTAACCAAACAAATAGTAGGATAACCAAGTTTAAAACTTTGAGATATATTAAGTTGATAATGATATACCTTCTCTCGTTGGTTGGGCCACTTACCCAAGTTTTGTTCCCTTCGTTCTCCACATCTGTGAGTTGCTATGAGCGAGAATCCAAAATCTGAAATAAGAACTCACCAAGAGGAGAGCTCTGACAAAACAAACTTCTCAAACAAACTTTTATTACGCTAAGCCAAAATTAAACTTGCACCTAAAGGAAAAAGGAAATAAATGAAAAGTAGTAAGAAAAATATGAATGCAAGTGTTCGTGAGGGACTTCCCCTAAGATTAGAGTTTTGGCCTAGCATGGTATAATCCTCCTGGGAGGGATGCTACTGCCCTCCATGTGGCGCCCACTAAAAAATCAAGCCCAGGAGTGGGTCCTGAGTTGAGCTCGATGGAGTTCTTGGTGGTGGTGGTGGTGGTGGTGCGATTGGGTATTGCGGCTGGTACTGGGACGGATATGGTGGCTGGTTAGGGTGGTAGCCATTCAGCCTCTAGGTGTCCATGAACCTAATGAGGCACTTGGCGAGAGCACCAATTGCCCAAACTCTTGGCATGGGACATAGGTGGAGTAGGGGTCATATGGCCCATATTGTTGCGGCTAATACTGCTGCTCTTGTTATTATTCTTGAGAGCCACTCACTCCATGATTTGCCCACGCATCCCAGCCGGCTGCATCCTGCATCTGTTCCACCTCTGCTTTAGCCATACCAGCATTAACCTTTGCCGCACGCAAATCCTAAGGGAGTCCAGATGACTTGACCCTGCAAACCAAAAAGGTGCCGGAACGGAAGGTTTACCAACTCCTTCGCTCCCGCGGCATTCATATGAAAGTGATAACAATGGAGGTTGCGGTTATTGGGATCAACTCCACAAAAAATATGCATTAATTAACACATGCTTGTGAAGCCAATGACATCCCACCACAGCCATATCACCAGTCAAGTTCTTTTGGAAGTGTTGGGCAATAATAGTGACAAGACCACCACAATGAATTTACATGAGATTTGCTCTGACTGGCAACGAAAATGAGTGATCAAAAGAGCCCCCAAATTCGGGTTAATATTGGCGTCGGGGTGGAACGCCGTGTGAAGCACTATCATTTTTGGGGTGGCCATGGCACCTATATGCTCTCGGCCAAAGATGGGTTTGGTGAGAAACATGGAGAAGTAGCAGATAGTCAAGTTCTGAATCATGGACATCTTTGCCTTGATGTAGTCATAGTTCCCTAGGGAAGATATGGATGCTCAGATCGGCCCAAGCTCAGCCATGTGCGAATTATCTGGCACAAGAACTCCTGCATTCTGAAAACCAAAGATATTGCAATGTTGTTGCAGAGAGAGACCACGAGTTCCACCTTTGACTTGGAAGGTGATGATGGGGTCGAGGCAGTTGGTGTTGGCTTGATTGTCGTTAAAGGTGGTGAGAAACTCACCTGTCAACTCATTGTACGTCTCGGCGTACATTTGAGGGAACATGGTCATTCCCACATTGGCGGCCATCCAATCAAAGTTGGCAAGCATGCCGCCTTCCGTGAAAGCTTGAATGCATATCCACCTTATCGGCTCCATGGCCCGTCCACTGATCACATGCTGCCTTTGGTTGTGGCTTGGGTCGGTTGAGATGGCCTCTCGCTGAAGCTTGTTCATGATTTGGCATACCCCAGAGTATCCTCCTTACTCTATGGTGTCCTTCCCCTTGTTCTTGTTAAAGGGGGAAAACATATTAAAAAATGGCAAGATTCTCAAAAGTTTTGGTTTGGGAGGTGTTCCCAAAAGATGAATTCCTTGGCCGGTTTGACAAAAAACGCGAAGAAATGAATATTTGATGAGCTAGGGTATGAGTTTGGGGGAGGGAAGAGAGAGAGAGAGAGAGAGAGGGAGGAGGGCACGGGGTGAGAAAAATAATATGAACTCTCGCCTGTTGCCCTGATATTATTGGTGACTGATGGACTCAGTTCAAGCGCTGGTACAAGTGCACCCGTGTTTATCAGTGCTCGCCCCATAGCCAAAATAGCCTACGGTTCGAATACTTAGCTGGTATGAGCGATTGGTACAAGTGCACATGCTTGTACCGATGCTCGGCTATTGTTCTTGATGTTCAACCACTTCGAAGGCGCCTTTGGTGTGATCACTGGTACGAGCGCGACATTCGTACCAATGCTCGGCTTTCTTTCTGGACTTTTCGATGTTGTAGCACTACCTCTTGGTACGAGCACACGGCATGAGCATGGCCGCTCATACCGATGATCGGCTTCCTTTCTGGAATTTTTGCTCACACCCTGCTTCCTCTTGTATGATTAGTGGTGCTCGGCTTTCGTTCTAATAGCCTGGCAGCCTGCCCTGGTACATTTGTAGATTCATCCCTAGCTTTTCTCTGAATTCTCCAAACCAATTCCTGCCTCTTTTTCAGAGTCTAGGTAGCCTTATTTATTACTAAATAAATATTACTAAATAAGCAAAACTTAAAGGATGGGTTTCCTCCCACCTAGTGCTAGTTTTTATGTTGCTACGCCCAACCTTTTACCTAGTTAATCTCTCATGTAGACTCTAGTGTGTCTGCCCTTCCAAACACTTACTGAATGAACTCTTCTAGGAGGTGGAACATATTTGCCACTGCTGGTGTGCTTCTTAGGGAAGTACTTAATTATTTTCTCGTCGTATATTTGGAAGGTGACCTTGCCTTCTGAGTAATCAATCGAAGCTCCTGCGGTGTTAAGAAATGGCCTCCCAAGAATAGTAGAAAGATTCTCATCTTCCAGCATATCAAGTATAATAAAGTCGATAGGGATTACATGACTATCTATTTTCAAGGGAACATCCTCTATGATACCTACCTATTGCTTGGTAGACTTGTTAGCCATCTGCAGAGTTGTTGACGTAGGGGTTTAGTCCTCTAAGTCAAGCTTGTAAAGTAAAAATGGCATAACACTTACCCCAACGCCCAAATCACATAAAACATTGTTGATATCTACTTGCCCAATGGAGCAAGAGATCGTAGGCACTCATGGATCTCCAAGCTTAGTCAACATTTTTCCTTCAAAAGAATAGTTAGCCAACATGGAAATAACTGCATCATCAGTGATCTTTCGCTTCTTATTTAAGATAACTCTTAATTTGTTTGCATAAGTAGGAATTTGTATAGCGTTCAAGAATGGTATATGCATATACACCCTTTGTAAAGCGTCAAAGAACTTAGCATAAATTTCATCATTTAAAGGCTTCTTATTTCTTTTTGGAAATGCAAGAGTTTTAGTTACCTTTGCCTTTTCCTTACCCCCTGAAGGACCTCCTGGCTTTTCTGGTACTTTCTTTCCACATGGTTGTATTCCCGGCCTTTCACTTGGATTGACCTCGGTCTCTACTTCATCTAGAAACCTCTCCTCATCACCTCATGCATCAGTGGTTTCTCCATTAGAATCAACTTCATTAGGTTTGTCTAGATCTTTATTTTCCTCCTGATTTTTCTCTCGGGCTTGAGTCCCATCCTAGTGTTGAGAGACCTCTTGCGGATCGTCTTGCTAATATTGAAGATGTTCTTCCTCTTGGGTCCTCTTGGTTTTTGCATCTTCTTACCGCTCCCAGTAGAAATGAGATGGGAAGCTACAAACCCATCATTATTCATTTGATAAAGAATTAGAGATTGAGTCCTAGCTATTTGTTCACATTGAGTTTTGATATGTCTCAAATGTATCTATTCGCTTGTTTCATGCTACTTTTATATCATTATTAAATAGTTTTGGCACTAATTTTTATCCTTCTTTGGACTAACCTATTAATTCAGCGCCCAGAGCCAGTTTATGTTTTCTGTATTTTCTATAGTTTTCAGGAAAACAATTTTTCTGGGACAAAAAAAATCAAAATAAAATACAACAGTGATTTTGAAGTCCAGAAGGTTCCTCGGAGCACCGGACACACAAAAGGCGGTGCCCATGGGCCCAATGCACTCCCACCTGCAGCAAGGTGGGGGCCATGAGCCAGGGCTATGTGGGCCCCACAGGCACCCCCTCTAGCACCTCCAGGCACCCCTGGCTTTATATTTTCCCGAAACCTATCATCGTATCTATCGAGGATTTTTTCCGCCTTCGCACCTCTCTATTCCATGAAAATCCAATCTGGAGCCCTGTTTTGGTACTCGGAGGGAGAATCCATCGCTAAAGCTATCTTGATCAACCTTGCTGCCACCATGACCATGTGTGAGTACTTTCCTTTGGACTACGGGTCCATAGCAGTAGCCCTTCATGATTGAGATCAATTTGATGTAATTTAAGGTGTGTTTGTTGTGATATGATGAATTATCACTTTATTATCAGATCTATTCATGAATTCTTTTGAGATGCCTTTGGTTTCTATGCTGCATGCTTCTTATTCATATATGCTCTCCGATCAATTAGTCTTTCATTGGCCATGTTTTGATGAACGATCTCCAAGAGGGAGTTGTGTATGGTAGTTGGGTTTAATCTTGAAGCAATCTACATAGTGACAGAATGTGGAAAAGGCTTGAATTGTGTTGTTTCCACTAACGATAAAGAGATAGTTGCATAGTTGTCCCTTACACGTGGGGTGAAGACAATATAGTATCAACATTATGTCACCTTACTTAATGCAATGATCTGCTATACTTTGAGATGCATGCTGGATAGCAGTCTTAGATTGGTGTATTAGCTATAGATGCAGTTGGCTAATGGTCTATAGATACAATGACATAATGCCTATATGCAATCATGGCATGAATAATCATAGTCATAAAAACTGCAATTTAATCGATGCATAACTATAATTTGTTCACCACACCTATGCTATCTTGTTTGGAGAGATGCCTCTATTGAAACTATGTATCCCAGTCCATTCACGATGTTGCTTTCAACCTCAATCAATTACTTTTACTATCATCTACAATCTTATCTGTTACTTTACTTACCATTATTTATCAATTCCAACCACACTATACGCCTAATCCTTGTAACTAACAAGACCGAAATACTGACAACCTTCCTGGCCAAGTTGGGGACAAGCAGAAGTTTTTTAGTTGTGTGCAGGTACTAATCATTAACCGAAACTTGATAGTTCCTACTAGTTTGATAAACCTTGGTTCTCAACTAAGGGAAATACTTTCTTGCTGGACTACATCATCACTTGCACTTGGTGGTCCCAACAACTGGTGCGGATGTAGCAAGCCAATTTCTGGCGCCATTGGCAGGGAACTATCTTCTTCAGTTATAGGTCCTACACTCCATTACTTTACTTCCTTGATGTTTATCTTGCTTATTACTCTTTATTTATCATTTGTTTACTTTTCTGCTTTATGAAAACTCAAAAAACAACAAAAATATTTAAATTACAGCAAGCAGTTACTTTTGTTTTATGCTTTTTATCATGTCTACTTCAGCTGAAAATACCAAAGTTTGTGACTTTTCTAGTAAGAAGAATGATGATTTCATTAGTACACCTATTGCTCCATGAACTAGTAATGTTGAATCTTATGAAATTAGCCCCGCTTTATTGAATTTTGTGATGAAAGAACAATTCTCTGGTTCTTATAATGAAGATGCTGCCACTCTTTTGAATAACTTTGTTGAACTATGTGATATGCAAAAATATAGAGGTGTAGAAGGTGAAATTGTTAAGTTTGTAAGACTATACAAATTATTTAGATTTGCTTAGTTAACTTTCCTTCTTTTTTGTAGTTAGTTGCTTAGTTATATAGTTCTAGTTCTATGTTGTTAGTTTCTTAATTAGTTGCTTAGTTATACTTGATCTAGGTTATTTAGTTGCTATTAGTTAGTTCTAGCTAGGTTAGTTAGTTGCTTAGTTAGTTGCATAGTTAGTTGTATAGTTCTAGTTATATAGGTGAGGCCATTGAGCAGCTGATATGTTTCTATGTTTGTGATTATATGTGTATTGTGTTACCCGCCATTGAGCCGAGGGTACAAATTGTTGCTCGCGATGAAGTTGCTCGTGTTGTGTGTTTTCTTTTCTCCAGGGAATATATATGAGTGCCAATGTTTTGGACAAATGTTGATTCATCAACGTTTCATTAAATTTCTAACACTCAATTTGTTCCATTTTTAATAAAGGTAATTAACTTGCTTAATTTTATTTATCATAATTAAATAGGTTTCTTTCCATGTAGGTACATTTCAAAACGGTTCACATTCCGATTGCAGAAAAAACATCATAAGGAAACTCAAAGGTCCTAGGAGTCTACCCAGAGGTGGGAGGACCCTCTTAACAGGGAAATTAACGAGGTCCTCAGCAAGGATACGCATACGAAGCCAGCTATTAGACGTGTGGTAGGCATCGGACCTGGGGCTAAATGGGAAACATATTATCACCAAAGCCACGAGCTTGCAAAGTAGAGAAGGGAAGCCAGGCATGACAATTAAATTGATGCCAAATTGTCCAAAGTTAGAGCACAAGCCCGAACCAAAGCCACAGATGAAGCCAAATCCTAAGTGTAAGCCAAAGTACAGAAGCAGGTGAAAGAGCTCATTCCTGATATAGTTCAGCAAGTCACCCATGAAATATCATCTGGGAAGCGCCCACCTATTATTATCATGTCAGTGCCACCCGGGATTGATTTGGAGAGCAAGCTGCAGCCCATCACTGCTAAAATAGTAGCAGCCCCTCTGTCTCTTTCATGGGCCTTGGGTCACCGGCTAATATCGACGCCCTCACGGTAAGCATCGCCTGCTCAACAAATACCTTCATTCTTCCAAGGTTTCCTTGTTCGGTCTCTAACATCAATGACGCCTACATGTTTTGCAGGAAGACACTATGCGTGTTCTCCTTGCCATTGTGACGGATGATTTGTTGTCGATTACAAAGGGTGGAATCGTTCAGCCGGCACATAGCATGACGCATAACATGTAGATACCAAGTGACATCGTGAGGGTGAATGTGACTAAGGTGTTCACCGGCTACGAGGATTTGGATCCTCCTAAATTACATAAAAGGGTTGAGCGACCCATGAAACTAGTTGATTGCAAGGGTTGGTACCTCAGGTGGACGAATAAGCACATAACTTTGGCCGAGAAATCCCAACACGAAATATCATCACCGTTGGCAATCCATACCCATGTCCTTACACCATGACCATCTCCTTTGGGTCCGTGCAAACCTGTACAGTCGAAGGATGTGGCAACTGATGATGAAGGCACAGAGAAGGATGCTCGTGACTTTGCGGACCTTGGTATGCTTGATCATTAGCCAAGTTTAGTCGAAGATAAGATGACAGCCGCCGACCCTGAGGAGCAACCCTTGAAGATTTTGAAGCTAACTCCAAATACACTCATCCAGATGGCCAAAGACACAATGGGTAGTGCTCTGGTCCATTCTGTGAGGCCATAGACAAAGAGGTGAAAGCGGACGAGTAAGAAACAACACAGTGCCGGTACCAATGAAAAATGAAGTGAGAAGATCTAGGAAAACAAATCCTTGGGATTCGAAGGATCTAGCCAAGTAGAAAGGGGAGTAGAGGACCGTTATGCTCAATGGCGGGTGCTACATATCCCTGGTGAACCCATGGTACCGGCGGATCTATACAAAGACCTCCCATTCAAACTGAGAATTCTGCATGGCCACATTCGGGGGCAGGAAATAGCAGGTGCCGAGCTTGGAGAAGATACCCCATTTATATGGTGAAGGTGCTATAGGGTTTGGATTTCATTGAAGAGTTCCCTATGGACAAATTTTATCTGGATTTTGGGGAGATCTTTGGCATGTTCAACCTTCTGAGGCTCGAGGCATCCTTAGTCCGGCTGTGGGTGTTTTATCAAGCCAAAGAGGCTAGACGCCTGAAGATGAGAGATGTTGTAGTGGCAAACCCTTATCACATGCACGAGAACAATGTTCATGGCAAAGCAGGTAGGGATATTATGAGGAACTACCTAGCATAATTCATGCTTTATAATAAGGGGAAGACCTGCCTACTTGTTCCCTGCCATCCCCTGTAAGTCCTTCTCTAGCTATTTTATGCCTTCGTAGATTTCCATTATGCTTACACGTACCAAACTTTCAAATTTCAAGCTTGATGATATTGGTTTGTTCAACTGTTTACCCAGCGGCCACTGGATCCTCATAACACTACTGGAATTAGCAGATTTGCCGTCTGCCCACTCTTTGTCGTCCGCTAGCGGACGGCAAAGGAAGGCTTTGCCATCAGCCACCAGAAAGAGGACGGCAAAGAGGCAGTGGACGGCAAAGGTAGGCTTTTCCATCAGTCATCTCTTTGCCGTCTGCTAGTAGTCAGCAAAGAGAGGGTTTGGCCCACTGGCTGTCAAACCCTAACGGGCCCCCTCTTTGCCGTCCACTAGCAGACGACAAAGGAGAGGCGGACGGCAAAGCTTCAAAATTGACTTAACGGGCCCCCTCTTCTCCCTCTCTCTGTCTCCTCTCCTCTTTCCTCCCTCTGCCACCCCACGCCGTCACCGCCGCACCCTCCCCGCGCCATCGCCGCCCCCTCCCCGCCCCATCGTTGCCCCCTCCCCGCCCCGTCGCCGCCCCCTCCCTGCCTCCCAATCCTCCTCCTGAGCCTCCCGCCGCCGCCTCCCCGCCGCAGCCGCGGGTCGACCGCCCCCAAGGAGTGCTGCCCGTCGCGGCCCCCTCCTCGCCCCGTCGCCACCCCGCCTCGCCGCCGCCCCGTCGCCGCCCCCTCTCCGACCCGTCGCCGCCCCCACGGTGAGCCCCTGCCACCCCCTCTCCTTTTTTTCTGTTTTTCTTTTCTGTTTAGTTTAGGTTTTTTAGTTTAGGATTTTCAGTTTAGTTAGTTTAGGTTATTTAGTTTAATTAGTTTAGGTTTTTTAGTTTAATTAGTTTAGGTTTAGGTTCAAACTAAAGTATTTGTCGAAGCCAAACACGTCAAAGTATTTAAAACTGAGGTTTCTACAAAAACCATGGTATTCTCCTAAAACTACAAAAATACTAAGCACCCAAACGCAACCTTAGTTTAGTTTAATTCGTTTAGGGTTTTTTTTCTGTTTTTTAAGAATAAACAAGAAGGATGAAAAAAAAGAAGTAAAAGAAGAAGAGGAAGAAGAAGAAGATGAAAAAAAAGAACAATACGTAGAAGAAGGAGAAGAAGAAGAAGAAAGAAGAAGATGAAAAAAACGTAGAAGAAGAAGATGAAAAAAAGAAGTAGGAAAAGTAGAAAAAGAGGGTCGTCGATGGTTCAGGGTCGCCCAGGGGTCGAGGGTCGCCAAGTGGTCGAGGGGTCGAGGATCGAGGGGAAAAGGAGTCGAGGGTCTAGGGGTCGAGGATCGAGGTGTCGAGGGATCGAGGGGGAAAGTAGTCGAGGGTCTAGGGGTCGAGGATCGAGGTGTCAAGGGGTCGAGGGTCAAGGGGAAAAGGTGTCGAGGGTCGCCGCCCCGACCCCGACACCCCGACCCCGACACGACACCCCGACCCTGCCTCGACACCCCGACACCGCGACCCCGACACAGCACCCCGACCCCGACATGGCACCCCTGACCGCGACAAACTTAAATATTTTATTATGTTCATGATGATGGTACACACTTAAATATTTTATTATGTTTATGTTGTACTAATTTCGTTTACTCTTTGTCATTGCAGGTGTTGACAGATGGTGGGCGCGGGTCGAGAGCGCTCTGAGCCTCCTTCCTCGGTGCATGCTGGGAGGAATGCTATTATTCCACCCCAGCACCTTCGAAGAGCGCTGGTAGACAGCATGACGACATCGGCGGGCACTTCTTCTTCGGCCGGGAGAGGTCGGGGGAAGCCCAAGAGGGCTGCTAGAGGTGGACGTGGCGGCGGGAGAGGTAGGAAGGCTGCTGCGACTTCCTCGCCGCCACCCCCAGCTGATTCTCTGGAGCACCGGAGTGCTCCGTCTCAGGTGGACCCGTCTGACTTGGACCCGTCTCGGAGTCCGGTCCATGAGCCTCGGGCCGACGAGCCTCGGGTCACCAAGCCTTCGTCCCACGAGACTCGGGCCCCAGAGTCTTCGTCCCACGAGACTCCGGTCCCAGAGTCTTCGTCCCACGTGACTCCGGAGACTAGTGGCCATGCTGGTGGCGAGGACACCTTTTCTGACGATAGCTATAGCGAGGGCGAGCTGGTTGAGAGGGGCAAGAAGGTCTACCAGCGTGGTGGTACGAAGCTCCCGGCCGTGCAGGCGACCCGCGATCACAGGTGGTTGATTGAGCCTAACGGGGAGAAGTAAGTGCATTTACTCTTTTTTAACCTTTGTCTTTCATGTTTCTTCAACTTAATATCTAATGTGTTGGCCTTGTCATACTGCAGGGGTTGGAAACACGCCCCTGGTGTCCGCAGGCCCAACCAGGTCCTTCGTGTGCTTTGCCGGCACCACTTCCTGGGGTGGGTCACGTTGCCCGGTGAGGGTCAGGTTCCACAGCTAGCATTGAGCTGGGGGTTGTACGTGGCTGCCCCGGCCCCGCCGGAGGAGAGGGTCAACGGTGTCATGTGCGAGACGGTGGCCGACATTGTGAGTCGGCGGTTTTGGGTAATTTCTCCTTTACAGAATTAAAAATCAACAGTACCTAGTGATTGTACTAATCAGTGTTGTCTTGTTCGATTGCAGACCTTCTACAGGTGTCTTGAGGAACACGAGGCGGATGTGGCTATGGTCCTCGAAGCCGAGTGCAAGCGCCTACTTCAGAACTTACCGCACGAGGCTAGGGTGCAGGCTGTTCGAAACTACTACGCCTCGACTAACATTAAGAGGGCCAAGAAGAAGTGCCGAGCCAAGTATCTGAGTAAGGAGAAGTACATGAAGGTAATTACCTATTCTTAAGGCCTTGTACTTAGTTTCCTTGATTTGATTCATAGGCGTAGCGCTGAAATTTCTCTTTGTCTAACTTAGGTGCCCCCAAGATGGTGTGCGGATAGGATGGACTGTTGGGAGGCGTTGGTGGATGAGTGGTGCTCTCCCCAATGGCTAGCCGTCCACAACAAGGTCAGGGATAAGCGTGCCCAAATGCAAGGTGTGCCACACCATCAAGGGAGCTCCAACCTGTTTGAGTATGGGGATCACTGGGTATGTGGTTTGAGCCCTTAACGATTCATGCAATTTCATTATTCATGCTAGCTTGAGCCCTTAACTAATATGTTGTTCCTCTCTTTTAGGCGCGACACAACAAGAAGGACGTGCCACCGCTGTACGACCTCTATGCCATGGCCCATACTGCCCCGTACAAGAAGGCCAAGGCATTCTCTGAGGATGACCTCGATCATCCAGAGAGCTTCACCAACATCTCCTCCCACAACAAGCTCGTGAGGTACAGAGACTTTAGGAAGGCGACGAAAGGGGAGGACTTCAACCCGAGCCAGAGTCCTTTTGATCCAGAGCTCGTGATGCTATCTGGTGACGGGAGGTACCATGGCTCGGTAGCCATTGGGGATGGACTCATATGTTGTCCTAGAACTCTCCGGGAGATCAAGAAGCGCCAGACGAGCTCCGATCCTGAGATACCGCCTCGTCCACAGCCAATGTAGCCCGCCATCGAGGCTAGGGCCCAGGAGCTTCTGGTGGAGGCAAACAGGCAGGCTAAGCAGAGGGAGACAGAGTTGGAGGAGAGGACGGCCCGTCTGTTGGAGGCGGAGAGAAACCGGAACGACGCGTCTCACCGGGCCCTATACGAGCTCCTCGTGGTAAGTTTCTCCTACATATTAGCCAAATCATGCACGTAATGTTCGTTTCATTACTAACTAATATGACTGACTCATGAAAACAAAATGTGCAGACCATGTGCGAGAAGAGCGGTCAGACCCCGTCGCCGATGCTCCAGATTGGTATAGCGGACACGGTGAGTTTCATTTGAATGGTGATTAGTTACTAGTATTCACATTTCAGTTGCATCATGCTAACGAGACATTGCAAATGATCTTTGGTGCAGCATGCCTCCCGACAAGCATCGACCGATCCTTCTCCGTCTCGCACTAGCGCAACCCTGACCCCGACCGGTCCTTCTCCGTCTGGCACTGGCGCAAACCCGGCCAGTCCTTCACCTCCGTGATGATGGTAAGTTTTCCCAAGTGTTTTGCTTAACAAATGCATATTAGCTTAAGAAATTACCTACTTAGCTCCAAAATGACCTATACTTAGCTTATTTTCGTCGAAAATGACATAATAACCTTACATAGCTCCAAAATGACATATTTTACCTAGGATAGCTATAAAATGACATATACTTAGCATTTTTCCCTCCAAAATGACAAAATATGCTTAGTTAGCTAGAAAATGGCATAACTACCTAGGATAGCTCAATAATGATCTATTGCTAGCTTAGCTAGTTCATTTATGACATAATTAGCTCACTTAGGTAAAAAATGGCATAACTACCTAGGATAGCTCAATAATGATCTATAATTAGCTTGGCTAGTTCATTTATGACATAATAGCTCACTTAGGTAAAAAATGGCATAATAACCTTGGTTTAGCTCCAAAATGACCTATACTTAGCTTATTTTCCTCGAAAATGACATAATAACCTTACTTAGCTCCAAACTAACATACGTTACCTAGGATAGCTATAAAATGACCTATACTTAGCATTTTTTCCTCCTAAATGACTTAATATGCTTAGTTAGCTAAAAAATGGCATAACTACCTAGGATAGCTCACTAATGATCTATACTTAGATTACCTAGTTCATTTATGACATAATTAGCTTACTTAGGTAAAAATGGCATAATAACCTTGGTTTAGCTCCAAACTATCATATAATTAGTTTATTTTCCTCCAAAATGACAAAATAACCTTACCTAGCTCCAAAATGACCGATTTTAACTAGGATAGCTCTAAAATGACCTACACTTACCATTTTGTCCTTCAAAATGAATAAATATGCTTAGTTAGCTCAAAAATGGCATAACTACCTAGGTTTGCTCCAAAATGACCTATTTACCTAGTTTAGCTCTAAAATGACCTACACACTTAGCATTATTACCTAGCTTTGCTAAAAAATGGCATTTTTACCTACCTTAGTTAGAAGAAGAAGAAGATAAAGAAGAGGAGAGGAGAAAAAGAAAGAGAAGATAAATTCTTCTTCTTCTTTTTCTTCTTCTTTTTCTTCTTCTTTTTCTTCTTTTTCTTCTAGCTAGTCTTTTTATTCTTCTTCTTCTTCTTCTTCTTCTAACTTTCAACTTTCCTAATTTGCAGAGTTGCTTTAGATGAGGAAGCTTGCATTGATGGAGTGTACTCTTCTCCTTGTGCTTCCTTTTTGTTTATGGAAACTTGTTTTGGATATGTATGTATGGATATGTTGTTGGAAACCATTGTATATGTTGGATATGTTCTTGGAAACTTGTATGTTGGATATATTATTGGAAACTTATTGTTGGTATGCTTGTTGAAATTATTTTGAAATGTGTATATATATATATCTATGAAATTCTGTCAAATTGAATGAATTTCAGAAAAAAAGAAAAAACAGGGAATATACAGGCACTTTCCCGTCTGCCAGCAGACGGCAAAGCTGCCACGTGGCAGCTACCTGTGCAACCTGGGTGCACTGGGCTGGTCTATTTGGCAGCTTTGCCGTCTGCTGGCAGACACCAAAGACCTTTGCATCTTTGCCGTCTGCCAGCAGACGGCATAGCGTGGCACGTGGCAGCTACCTGGCCTAGCCTATATGGTCTCTTTGTCGTCTGCTGGCAGACGGCAAAGATGCAAAGGTCTTTGCCGTCTGCCAGCAGACAACGAAGCACGCCGTTAACCCCTTAACGGAGTGTAACACCCCCGGTGATTAGCAACAGTAATCACTTTTGATAATGACATGTCAGCAAGCTTAATAGTGCATAATCATCATTAGCATCATATTGCATTTCAACTCCTAAGTCAAATTCAAATTTAAATGAAAGTGGAATATAAAAGTTGTCCAACATAGAAACTAAAATGTCAGATAAATATTCCAGAGGCTATTCTAAAATTGAAACCAACATCATTGGAATTGGATAAGTGACTCGAACAACCTCAAACAGTGGATAAAGATAATATTTAATAACCATTTATTAAATCTGAAATAAATATGGAATTATATTTTGTCCAAACTAATTTTAGGTGTTAGGGAATAACGCACTGGTATTTATGAACTAGGTCTCATGTTTTACAAAAACCATTTTGAGGCCTAGCTATTTACTAGCAGAGTAAAGGGAATAAATAAAGAAAAGAAAAAGGAAAAGAAATAGAAAACAGAGAAGAAGAAAAAAAGAGCAACCCCCCCCCCCCCCACCGGCCCAACTGGGCCGAAGCCCAGCCGCCGGCCCACCTGCGCCCCCCCGGCCTATACCTACCCCCCAGCCGGCCGAACCCTAGCCGACTCCCCCCTCGCTTTCTCCTCCCCCCCCCCATCTGGATCGGGATCCCCCGATCCCGTCCGCCCCGCCGCCGACGCCCAACGCCGTCGCCTCGTCGCCGGCGCTACCCGTCCACCTCGCCGTCGTCTCCGGCCTCCACCCCGAGCCACCATTAAACCTATTTCCCCTCCTCCATCCCAACCATTCTCAACCCTATATCCACACTCCCTTTCCACCATTCCTCACCCACCCGAACCCTCCATCTACCTCTTCTTATACCCTCCAAAATTACGCTCACTCCGCCTCCAATCCTAGCATCCTCGACCACACCCCCCCCTTCCCCCCCCCCCTCCCACCCACCTCCACTCGACACTCCTCAGCCATCGCGCCCGGCGCCCGGACCCTGCGCGCTCGCTCGGCCCCGCGCCATCGACGCGTCGACGCCGACGCCGCCGCCTCGACCCCGTCGCCGTTCCCCCCCTCGAGCTCGAACCCCCCCCCCCCCCTGCCTCCGGCCCTCCGAACCCCCGGTGAGGACCCCAGCCGCTGCTCTCCTGCCACGGCTGCTGCTCGAGCTGTTGCTCCGCTGCCGTCGCGCAGGCCTCGCCTCCTCCCCTGCTCACCGCGCCGACCACCCGTGCCGCCCGCACGCTGCGCGCGCCCCGTGCGCCCGCGCCGTGGCCGGCCCCTCCTGGCCGCGCCGAAGCACGCGCGCGCCTGCACCACGTGCTTCTCGCTCGCGCACCCGCGTCGCCTCCGTCCACCGCCCGCGCGCACGCACACGCATACCCGCGCGCCGCACCGCGCCCGCCACCCGCGCGCCGCAGCCCGCGCTCGCCCCTGCCCCTCGCCCCGCGCCCGCCTCGCCGTGCGCCCGCACGCGCGCCGTGCGCCCGCGCGCGCGCCGCGCATGCGCGCCGCACGCGCGCCCGCCCGTGGCCCCCCTGTGCCACAGACAGGTGGGGCCGAACCCCTGAGACACTGACAAACGGGCCCCGCCCGAAAAACGTTTAGAGAAAAAAAATAAATAATTAATTAATTAATTAGTTAATTAATTAGCTAATTAACTCTGTTTAGATTAATATAATTTAATTAATTAGTTTAATTAATTGTTAATTAATTAGTTAACCCTAACTAACTAAACCAGCCTATGACAGGTGGGACCCACCCTGTCAGGCGCCTGCTGACATCAGCATGATGTCATGCTGATGTCATCGCAGCACTGTTTCAGATAATGTTGAATTAAATAATTATTTAAATTTCAGAAATTAATAAAAACTTTAGAAAATCATATTAAATAAACCGTAACTCCGATGAAAATATTTTATACATGAAACTTGCTCAGAACGACGATACGAACCCGAATACGTCCTCCGTATTCCCGTCAGATGCCCGCAGCTATAAGAACATTGAACTTTTAGACCGATTTCAGTAAATGAATAGTGCCCAACTTTAATTAAATAAATCCAAATAAATTCCTAAATTAACTAAATCGTTTAGTTAGGCAGTAGAACACCCCGGCATATCATTTAGGCATGTCATACATATTGTTTGCATTATTACCGTGAATTTATTGTTTCTCTCCCCCTCCTTCTCTCTCTCGATAGACGCTGAGACCGACGGCGCTGCACCAGGATACGACTACTCTACCGACGAGCATCCCGTTGACGACCTTCCCCTCTTGCCAGAGCAACCAGGCAAGCCCCCCCCATGAGCATTCCAGATATCGCCCATTCTATTCTCCTGCTTGCATTAGATTTCGCTACTGTTAATGTATGCTCCTATTCTGATGCATAGCCTGCTGTTGTAACCTGTTCATTGCTACCTTACCTGCCTATGATAAACTGATTAGTATAGGTTGGTAGTGAACCATCAGTGACCCCACCACCTTACCCTTGTTGCCCCTGCTTGATCATCGACGACTCGATCAACGTGATCGTCGACCAGAGACCGACACCTCACTTCACACCCCCTAAGTTGTACGACTCTGCGTAGTAACTATCGAGTGCCGAGGGTGATACCTCGTAACGCACTCACGATGAATACTCTGCAGTATAGCTGTTCGGTCGTGGTCATCGAGGGTGATTCCTCCTTCTCCACTTCCGATACGACTCTGTCGTGCGACCCCTCAGTGTGAACCTCGAGGGTGATACCTCATACGTTCACCCTGATGATTTGACCACACGGCTACTTGACCTTTGTTACAGGCCGGTCCACCCTGGTGGGTACCCGCTGGGGATCTATGATTTCGGGTGTGCCGGAAGGGCACTCGAGTGTGACATTGTGGCGGAGCATCAGAGACTCTGATTGTCTCCGCTTGATACTAATTGAGCCTATTGGATTTGGGTGTGTGATCTGAGTGGGTCGACGTGCCCTATACGCACTACCACCACGTGGGATAATGGTTATGGGACCCTCTGCAAAGTACGTTTCTCCGAAAGCTCGTCTGACGTCACGATTCACCGTGCGGGCTGATTGTCGGGATTGGGCTGGATACTTCACTGACGAGTTCAGTGTCGCGCCTGCACCCCGGCCAGTCTTGCAACGCGCAGGGTGCCCAGGGCGATGGCCCGAGACCTCTGGGTGCACAGGTTAGTCCGGCGTGCTGACCTCTCTGCCGAGCCTAGGTAGGGCGCTGCTTTGTGTTGATCTTCCGAGGACGGGCATTACCCAGCAAGTGTGTCCGGCCAGAGTTAATCGAGCGTGTTGGGTAACAGTAGTGCACCCCTGCAGGGATGAATCTTCTATCGATAGCCGGTCCTACGGTAAAGGACGCTCAGTTTGTGTATCCCGATCTACTACTTAAACTGGATACTTGTTACTTAATTGAAGCTTAGGGATCGCTTTCTCGCTTGGGAGTCGAGGAAGGATCTTTAAGCTGTACTTCAACATGTTTGCTAAATAAAATGCTATTCTACTCTCTTCTACTGCTGCAAGATGATGGCCTTGTGAAGATGTTTGAAGATGCTAGTCTTCGATAGGACTAGGCCTTCTCTCTATTCTGGCATTTCTGCAGCCCAGTCCAAATATACAGCCTTTCTCCATTGATAATGTTGCATATGTAGTATAGATCCTTGCTTGCTGAGTACTTCGGATGAGTACTCACGATTGCTTTACTTTCTCTTTTCCCCATATACCCCACATTGATGATACATCAGACGATGGAGTCCTGGAGCTAGATGCCACCACCGGAGCTTACTACCAGGAGGGTCCAGAGGGTACTTACTACTGGATCGAGCCAGATGACCAGGAGTAGGATCGGAGGCTCCCAGGCAGGAGGCCAACGCCTTTCGATCTAGTGTCACTGTTTGTGCTAGCCTTCTTAAGGCAAAACTTGTCTAACTATGTCTGTACTCAGATAATATTTGTATGACTGACTTATGTATTCGGATCTTCGGATCCCTGGTTTGTAATATTGTGGACCTCCGTTTAAATTGTGTTAGAGTTGTGTTGTGATATCTTCCCGTGAGTCCCTGTGCTTGATCGTACACGTTTGCGTGTATGATTAGTGTACGATTGAGTCGGGGGCGCCACACGGAGCTAAGCTGCCATGTGTGCCGTCCAGGCTCTTTGCCGTCTGCTGGCAGACGGCAAAGGCCTTTGCATCTTTGCCGTCTGCCAGCAGACGGCAAAGAGGACATTGCCATAGCTTATTCAGCCGGACATGTTGCCATCTGCTGGCTGACGGCAAAGGCCATTGCCGTCCGCCAGGCATGCCTTTGCCGTCAGCCATGGCAGACGTCAAAGTGCCTGATTCCTGTAGTGTAATACTAATGCCAAAGTTGTCCTATAGTTATTTCTTGGATTCCTTGAGAAGCAGGAAAAAAATACTACAGCCTCGTGAAGAACATTCTTAATCAAGCTGTCTTCGACTATAATTTCAAAGGAGGATACATCAGGGATAAGAAGATGAAAAATGGCATGATAGGCTTCATCAACAACACTGAATTCTATTGCAGGCAGTAGTCAAAAAACAATCTGACATGTAGCTACTACATCATCCACCACATGGAGAATTACGTACGGGCGCACAAAACTTTCAGAAGGAGCGATGACATGATGAGGTGGGTTCAAAGACTACAGCAAATCTCATTCGACTATAGAGAAGAGTTTACACACGTCCACCTAACATTTGCGACCATCATCAACAAGGATGTTGTCAGTGACAGTGGGATCTTCTACTGTGGCGAAGAAATGTCGGAGGACCGAGCGGCTCACTTAAGGTGACAAGCCCACAATATGCCACCCTTGTACAACTCAAGGGAAGATGCTTGCCTCACCATTCATGAATACAATCATGAAAGCAAGCACCCGTGAAGTAAACGAGTGATGATGGTGGTGTTGTGTATATGTGTGTGGTTGTGTTAACATTTTTCCAAACTTGCCTACTTGTGTTAACATGAAGCATGATCTCACATGGTGGTGTGTGTGACATGGAATATAATAAAAAATCTTACGCTCACAAGAAGACCATAATAAGCATGGGCATGGCTATATATGGTAACAAAGTAAGCAATGAGTAATTGAAACATGTAATTAATGAATTGATTACAAGCACAACAATCCATTGATTACATGTTTCAATTATACATTGTTTACTTAGTTGTCATTGCCATGTCCATGCTTATTAATTATGGCCTTCTTGTGAGCATACCCTATTTTTAATTTCATTCTATGCCATGTCACACATACACCACCATGTGAGATCAAGTATAATGTCTATTAGTGTTTATGCATATATATATCTATTATTATATGTTGTAATTTTTGCAAATGTGCTAAATGTATTTAACAAATGTGGTATATTTTTTTAATAATGGAAATAGTTACTAGTGGCATGTGGGGATATGGGCACGCCACTACTATGTAAGTTACTAGTGGTGTGTGCCTCAACCCACAGACCACTAGTAAGTTAATATTAGTATTTTTTCAGTACTTGAAAAGGTTACCCGTGCTGCCACTAGTATGGAAGGTACTAGTGGCGTGTACCATGCGGGGCATGCCTCTAATAAGCCCAACACACACCACTAGTATGCTATCCTGCAGTAGTGATCCTCAACATCTTTAAAAATAATAATTAAATTTATAGGGAAATACACAATTAAATTTCAAAAGGAATAGATACGTATTCAACGTATCAAGCGCCATTGTTCTTCAACCCAAAGGGCACCTTCAGATAGCAGTAGTACCTGTTTGGGGTAATGAAAGTTGTCTTTTCCTCATCTTCTCAACACATACTAATATGATGGTAACCAAAGTAGGCATCGAGGAGGTACAAGTCTTTGCAAAAACATTTGAGTACATTCTACCCAAGTTGAGATGCAATGGTGTGGTAGATCTTTGAACCACTTCAGTGCTTTGTTTTTAACTGACCACCTGGAAAGTTTAAGCAATATAAATTCTCGTGGAACGCCTTTCTTTTTGGAAGTGCCACAAAGGATATCAATTTCCCAGAGATGTATAATCGGATTCTCCTTATCTTCTCCTGCAAAATTCTGATTTTGACCCATATAGATAAATTCAATTTCAGTGACAAAATCTTCAGTAGGAACATGAGGAAGAAGAATTGGCAAATTTATTTTTAAGTTGGATGGAGCTCCAAGCTCCCTCAACCTTTTTCTATAACTTCTTTCTCATCCAAAGACATCCTGGCAAAAAGAATGTTAAGATCAATAGCCTTTGAAGATTTATCAATTTTCTCAGCGAGCTCTCAAAGCTTCTCCTTCGGGAACCTATCAATATAAGGTGGTAAATATAATCTTCCTGATTGCATAGACCCCTTGTGATCGAAAGATATCATCTATGCTAAGTAAATCCTAGGATTAGTCAATGAAACTAACATTCGGCACTTGAATCTGAGGCAACGATGCCAGAAAATAGACTGGATGTTCTAGAAGTCCACATGGTTAGTTGAATCACAATTTTTGGGAAGTATCATCCCTAATTTAAATATAGTCCCACAAAGAATCGAGGTGAGTATCGTATGTTGGTGTTTTTGTCGCAGTTGAGGTGTCACCATACTCAAGTGAGCTGATAATTAAGTAGCTACATGACTTATGAAGTTGCGAAAGTTGTGGAAAATAGGATTACACTAAAATTAACTAGGTTGCATGAAAAGTAAATAAACTGAGAATAACAGTGGTTCCTGGAGTGGAAAGGTTAGACGAAACGAATTCAGTTCATGGTGATAAGTGGTAATGCCTTTGTCCAGCAGTTGTATGATGTTACCATTCATTTTGGATATTCGGTAGGAGAGTCAGCTTAACTCTATTGTCCTATCTCCCATTTTACCATTCGGGATGATTGGCTTGGCAATTAAGATCAATAGAACAAATAATAGCTTTAAGTGTCGTAGTTTCCTATGTTGCTCATATCATATTTTCTCCTCATTGATACCAACACCTGTCACATGCAGGTTGCGGAGTTGCTAGCCAATACATGGTTACCCACGTAAGTCTTTAGATCGAGTTTCCCAGACCCTTAAATTAGAGAATAAGCAATGCATACGCCATGGGTAAACAACCTCTCAACCACACCTCTATGTAATCACACATAATCAAAGAAGTGCTAGGCAAAACCACATCTTACCAATCCCCTACATCTCCCATGCCTGAGAGGGACTACTAACACATGGGAGAGGGATCACATTCAAACACAAAGATCAAATAAAGGGAAATTATCTCATCAATGGAGGGATCCGGTGTGGATCTAAGTGAAGCCAACCCCCAACGGATCTCCTCTCTTCTCTTTTCTATTAGTTTCATGGTGGCTATGTATCTCAAATGTGGTTCATCCCATTACGAAAGTGGTGGGGTTTGAAGTGATGAAGATGGAGCTGCTTGTATGAGTGCTGGTATGATCGGGCGCGGTCGTACCAGTGTTCAACTAACATTCTAGAGGCTTTGATGACTCTGTCTTCAAAAGAAAAGTTGTTCCTTGCCCCCTATTCTCCTCAATATTTGTGTTGGTTGCCTCAAAATACCTAAAAACCTGCTATCATATCCAACAACCAAGGTTTCTCTAATTTCCACAAATATGCGATTGACAGAGAACTGAAACCGGCGAAAAACAAATGCAAGCAAGGCAAAAACTCCGAGAAAACATGATGCATTTTAGAGGCATAAAATCCACCAAGTTTAAACCTTTGCTCATCCTTGAGCAAAACAAAGATGCGGTATGAACAACAAAGAATTTGATGTGAATTAGAAGTCATACCATTTGGAGGAGGTGTAGCATTATTGTGTTTAAAACTCCTGCAACCATAAACTCATAAAATAATTAGTCAATGCAAAGTACAAAGTAGTTACTTTCCGCCACTAAAGGTTCATTCTCCGATCTTCCTACCTTGATACAAAGTATCATACTTAAAAAGTGCACAAATGCCTGGTGTTCTCGACGTTTTGCCAAAGCCAAAGCTGGGGACTCACCTGGGCTTTTTCCCCAAAAAATTCTTTTCTTGCACATATTATTAGGCCATTATCTTGCTCGGTAGAGCGCTGCCACTATGACCGTCATTCCATTCATAAACGATATGTGGGTTCCCCTCATTAAGAGTGGTACCCTAGTACATTGATCATTGGAATGGGGGATTGAGTCCAATTCAAAAGAATTTGAGAGATCGAGAAATTCAAAGATTTTCTTTTGAGCAATAGGCTGCCCATCAAAAACACCAAGCTTGTTTGCAATTTAATTAAGTACTTTCTGAGAAGATTGTAGTTCGATCTTTCAACTCGATAATATGTGGATCACTAAACAAGGCATACTAAGTAAAGACTAAAGCGTGAAGCTCACATGCTCCTGTTTTCTTAAAGATAAAACAAATCTTTTTTCAAAACTTAAGACAGAGCTCGACAGCTTAGCTAATCTAGCAAGGCTCATAGGAGAATCAAGAATTAATTATTCATGACTAAGGCGGGGAGCAAGACTTAAGTGCAACCAAACAAATAGTAGGATAACCAAGTTTAAAACTTTGAGAGATATAAAGATGATAATGATATACCTTCTCTCGCTGGTTGGGCCTCTTACCCAAGTTTCGTTCCCTTCGTTCTCCACATCTGTGAGTTGCTACGAGCGAGAATCCAAAATCCGAAACAAGAACTCACCAAAAGGAGATCTTCGACAAAACAAACTAAACAAACTTTTCAAACAAACTTTTATTATGCAGAACCAAAATTAAGCATGCTTCTAAAGGAAAATGAAAATAAATAAAAAGTAGTAAGAAAAATATGAATGCAAGTGTTCATGAGGGACCTTCCCTAAGATTAGGCTTTTGGCCTAGCTTGGTATAATCCTCCGGGGGAGGATCCTACTGCGCTCCGTGTGGCGCCCATTGGAAAATCAATCCCAGGAGCGGGTCCTGAGTTGAGCTCGATGGAGTTCCTGGTGGTGGTGGTGGTGGTGGTGCGATTGGGTATTGCGGCTGGTACTGGGAAGGATATGGTGGCTAGTTCGGGTGGTAGCTGCTCAGCCTCCAGGTCTATGAACCTAGTGAGGCACTTGGCGACCTATTGCTTGAACTATTGGCATGGGAAATAGGTGGAGTAGGGGTCATATGACCCATATTGTTGCGGCTGATATTGCTGCTCTTGCTCTTATTCTTGAGAGCCGCTCGCTCCAGGATTTGCCCACGCATCCCAGTTGGCTGCATCCTGCATCTGTTCCACCTCTACTTCAGCCATACCAGTGTTAACCTTTGCTGCACGCAAATCCTTTGGGATCACCGTCCAGATGACTTGACCCTGCAAACCAAAAAGTGCCGAAATGGAAGGCTTACCAACTCCTCCGCTCCAACGGAATTCATATGAAAGTGATAACAATGGAGATTATGGTTATTGGGATCAACTCCATAAAAATATGCATTAATTAACGCGTGCTTGTTAAGCCAATGACATCCCGCCACAGCCTTATCACCAGTCAAGTTCTTTTGGAAGTGTTGGGCAATAATAGTGATAAGACCACCACAATGAATTTACGTGAGCTTTGCTGTGACTGGCAGCGGAAATGAGCGATCAAAAGAGCCCCCAAATTAGGGTTAATATTGGCGTCGGGGTGGAATGTCTTGTGAAGCACTAATATTTTTGGGGTGGCCATGGCACCTATACGCTCTCAGCCAAAGATAGGTTTGGTGAGAAACATGGCGAAGTAGCAAATAGTCGAGTTTTGAATCATGGACATGTTTGCTTTGACGTAGTCATAGTTCCCTAGGAAAGATATGGATGCTCAGATTGGCCCAAGCTCAGCCATGCGTGAATTATCTGGCACAAGAACTCCTGCATTCTGAAAACCAAAGATATTGCAATGTTGTTGCAGAGAGAGACCACGAGTCCACCTTTGACTTGGAAGGTGATGATGGGGTCGAGGCGGTTGGTGTTGGCTTGATTGTCATTGAAGGTGGTGAGAAACTCACCTGTCAACTCACTTTACGTCTCAGCATACATTTGAGGGAACATGGTCATTCCCACATTGGCGGCCAATCAATCAAAGTCGGCAAGCATGCCGCCTTCCGTGAGTGCTTGAACACATCCACCTTGTCAGCTCCATGGCCTGTCCACTGATCACATGTTGCCTTTGGTTGTGGCTTGGGTCAGTTGAGATGGCCTTTCGCTGAAGCTTGTTCAAGATTTGGCATACCCTAGAGTATCCACCTTACTCCGTGGTGTCCTTCCCCTTGTTCTTGTTAAAGCGGGAAAACATATTCAAAAATGGCAAGATTCTCAAAAGTTTCGATTTGGGAGGTCTTCCCAAAAGATTAATCCCATGGCTATTTTGACAAAAAAGGCAAAGAAATGAAGATTTGAGGAGCTAGGGTATGAGTTTGGGAGGGGGGAGAGAGAGATAGAGGAGAGCATGGGTGAGAAAATAATATGAGCTCTCACCTGTTGCCCTGATATTATCGGTGACTGATGGACTCAGTTCAAGCGCTGGTACGAGTGTACCCGTGCTTACCGGTGCATGCCCCATAGCCAAAACAGTCTATGGTTTGAATACTTAGCTAGTATAAATGATTGGTATGAGTAAACATGCTCGTATCGATGCTCAGCTATTGTTCTTGAAGTTCAGCCGCTTCGAAGGCTCCTCTGGTATGAGCGATGTACGAGCACGGCATTCGTAGCAATGCTCGGCTTTCTTTCTAGACTTTTCGATGTTGTAGCACTGCCTCTTAGTACGAGCACACGGTACGAGCACGGCCTTCATACCGATGCTCGGCTTCCTTTCTGGAATTTTTGCTCGCACCCTGCTTCCTCTTGTATGATTAGTGGTGCTCAGCTTTCGTTCTGATAGCCTGGCAGCCTGCCCTGGTATGTTTGTAGATTCATCCCTAGCTTCTCTCTGAATTCTCCAAACCTATTCCTGCCTCTTTTTCAGAGTCTAGATAGCCTTCTTTATTACTAAATAAATATTATTAAATAAGCAAAACTTAAAGGATGGGTTGCCTCCCATCTGGTGCTAGTTTTTTGGTTGCTACACCCAACCTTTTACCTAGTTAATCTCTCATGCAGACTCTAGTGCGTCCGCCCTTCCAAACACTTACTGAATGAACTCTTCTAGGAGGTGGAAGATATTTGCCACTGCTGGTTTGCTTCTTAGGGAAGTACTTAATTATTTTGTCATCGTATATTTGGAAGCTGACCTTGCCTTCTGAGTAATCAATCAAAGCTCCTGTGGTGTTAAGAAATGGCCTCCCCAGAATAGTAGAGAGATTCTTATCTTCCAGCATATCAAGTATAATAAAGTCGATAGGGATTAAATGACTATCTATTTTCAAGGGAACATCCTCTATGATACCTACCTATTGCTTGGTAGACTTGTCAGCCATCTGCAGAGTTGTTGACGTAGGGGTGTAGTCCTCTAAGTCAAGCTTGTAAAGTAAAAATGGCATAACACTTACCCCGGCACCCAAATCACATAAAACATTGTAGATATCTACTTGCCCAATGGAGCAAGAGATCATAGGCACTCATGGATCTCCAAGCTTAGTCAACATTTTTCCTTCAAAAGAATAGTTAGCCAACATGGCAATCACTGCATCATCAGTGATCTTTCGCTTCTTATTTAAGATAACTCTTAATTTGTTTGCATAAGTAGGAATTTGTATAGCGTTCGAGAATGGTATATGCATATACAGCCTTTGTAAAGCATCATAGAACTTAACATAAATTTCATCATTCAAGGCCTTCTTATTTCTTTTTGGAAATGCAAGAGTTTTAATTACCTTTGCCTTTTCCTTACCCCTTGAAGGACCTCCTGGCTTTTCTGGTACTTTCTTTCCACATGATTGTATTCCCGGCCCTTCATTTGGATTGGCCTTAGGCTCTGCTTCATCTAGAAACCTCTCCGTGTCACCTCATGCATCAGTGGTTTCCCCATTAGAATCAACTTCATTAGGTTCTTCTAGATCTTTTTTTCCTGGTTCTTGCATCTGCTTACCGCTCCTAGTAGAAATGACATGGGAAGCTACAAACCCATAATTATTCATTTGATCAAGAATTAGAGATTGAATTCTTACTATTTGTTCACATTGAGTTTTGATACGTCTCAAACGTATCTATTTGCTTGTTTCATGCTACTTTTATATCATTATTGCATAGTTTTGGCACCAAGTTTTATCTTTTTTGGACTAACCTATTAATTCAGTGCCCAAAGCCAGTTTATGCTTTCTGTATTTTTTGCAATTTTCAGGAAAACAATCTTTTAGGGACCAAAAAATCAAATAAAAATACATCAGTGATTTTGATGTCCAGAAGGTTCCTCGGAGCACCGGATGCACAAAAGGTGGTGCCCACGGGCCCAGTGCACCCCCACCTTGCAGCAAGGTGGGGGCCATGAGCTAGGGCTGTGTGGGCCCCCACAGGCAGCACCTCCAGGCACCCCTGGCTTTATATTCTCCTGAAACCTATCGTCGTATTTATCGAGGAATTTTTTGCCGCCACACCTCTCTGTTCCATGAAGATCAAATCTGGAGCCCTATTTCGATACTCTTTCGGAGGGGGAATCCATCACCGGAGCTATCTTGATCAACATTGCTGCCACCATGACCATGTGTGAGTACTTTCATTTGGACTACGGGTCCGAAGCAGTAGCCCTTCATGATGGAGATCAATTTGGTGTAATTCAAGGTTTGTTTGTTGTGATATGATGAATTGTCACTTTATGAGAAGATCTATTCATGAATTCTTTTGAGAATCCTTTGGTTTCTGTGCTGCATGCTTCTCATTCATATATGCTCTCTGATCTATTAGTCTTTCATTGGCCATGTTTTGATGAATGATCTCCAAGAGGGAGTTGTGTATGATAGTTGGGTTTAATCTTGCAAGTAACCTACATAGTGACTGAATGTGGAAAAGGCTTGTATTGTGTTGTTTCCACTAAGGATAAAGAGATAGTTGCATAGTTGTCCCTTAAATGTGGGATGAAGACAATATAGTAACAACATTATGTCACCTTACTTAATGTAATGCCCTATTATACTTTGAGATGCATGCTGGATAGCGGTTTTAGATTGGAGTATTAGATATGGATGCAGTTAGCTAATGGTCTATAGATACAATGACATAATGCCTATATGCAGTCATGCCATGAATAATCATAGTCATAAAAACTGCAATTTAATCGATGCATAACTATAATTTGTTCACCACACCTATCCTATCTTGTTTGGAAAGATGCCTCTATTGAAACTATGGATCCCAGTCCACTCATGTTGTTGCTTTCAACCACAAGCAATTACTTTTACTATCATCTACAATCTTATCCATTACTTTACTTACCATTATTTATCAATTCCAACCACACTATATGCCTAATCCTTGTAACTAGCAAGACCAGAATAATGACAACCTTCCTAGCCATGTTGGGGACAAGCAGAAGTTTTTTAGTTGTGTGCAGGTACTAATCATTAACCAAAACTTGATAGATCCTACTGGTTTGATAAACCTTGGTTCTCAACTGAGGGAAATACTTTCTTGCTGGACTACACCATCACTTGCACTTGGCGGTCCCAACAACTGGTGCGGATGTAGCCAATTTCTGGCGCCATTGCCGGGGAACTATCTTCTTCAGTTATAGGTCCTACACTCCATTACTTTACTTCCTTGTTGATTATCTTGCTTATTTACTTTTTATTTATCATTTGTTTACTTTTCTGCTTTACAAAAACTCCAAAAACAACAAAATATTTAAATTACAGCAAGCAGTTACTTTTGTTTTATGCTTTTTATCATGTCTACTTCAGCTGAAAATACCAAAGTTTGTGACTTTTCTAGTAAGAGGAATGATGATTTCATTAGTACACCTATTGCTCCATCAACTACTAATGTTGAATCTTATGAAATCAGCCCCACTTTACTAAATTTGGTGATGAAGAACAATTCTCTGGTTCTTATAATGAAGATGCTGCCACTCATTTGAATAACTTTGTTGAACTATCTGATATGCAAAAATATAGAGAGGTAGAATGTGAAATTGATAAGTTTAAAAAAACTCATTTTCATTAAGAGCTAGAGCAAAATAATGGTTGATATCTTTACCTAAGAATAGTATTAATTCATGGACCAAATGTAAATATGCTTTCATAGCAAAATATTATCCTCCTGCTAAATCATACAATTGAGAAATCAAATCATGAATTTTAAATAACTTGAGCATGAGCATGTAGCTCAAGCTTGGGAAAGAATAAAATCTATGGTTAAGAATTGTCGTACACATGGTTTGAGTGAATGGATGGTATTGCAAACTTTCTATGCTAGCCTTAACTATATGTCTAGAAATCTTCTAGACTATATTGCATGTGGGACCTTTATGGCAACAACTTTGGGAAGAGCAACCAAGTTTCCTGATGGGATGATGACAAACTACACCCAATGGCATACTGAAAGAGCTCCAACTGGTAAGAAGGTAAATTCTGTTGAGGAGATCTCTTGGTTGAATGAAATGGTTGATATAATTATGTCTATGCTTGCTTCTAAACAAGTTCCTTTAGATCCTAAGAATGTTCCTATAGCTTCTCCAATTGAACAAACTAAGGATCAAGTTGATATTCATTTTATTTCACGAAATAATTTTAACAACAATGCTTAGAGGAATAACTTTGGTAATAATTATCCTAGGCCATATCCTCCAAATCCTTTAAATTCTTATGAAAACTCCTATGGTAATAGAAATATGCCTCCTGAACTTGAAAGTGTCATTAAAGAATTCATTGCAACTCAAAAAATATCAACACTATAGTACATGAAAAACTTGACAACATTGCATATAAAGTTGATTTCTCATTTGTATGATGCTTAAGATAAGAGTAATGCCTTCTAAAGATTATATGCTGGAATCTCTAGAAGCTACTCAACTCACTCTTGATCACACTAATAGAATACTAGCTATACGAAGGCCTAGAAGAGGGATAGAGCAACAAGAAAGAGCGGTTAAACATGCTGAAATTTATCCTGTCAGGGGTATGGAAGAGGTGAGAACTTTAGGTATTGTTGAAACCCCTTTGGTGGATGGACTTTCTAATTTTTTTAGAGGTACTAGTTATGTTGATAAATAAAGTGGTCTTGGAGAGGTCATGACTTTAGGTAGTAATAATCCCACGAATTCGGAGAGTGTTTAATCTTGTGATAATATTGTCAAAAGTGGGCTTGGAGAGGTTAAAACTTTAGGTAGTATTTACCCCACTGTCTTGGATGGTATGACTCTTAAATATGATGATTGCACTCTTACTGAAGTTATTAAGTTATTGCAAGCCATGGTCAATTCACCTAATGCTCTTGAACATAACTAAGCCTTTACAAAACATATTGCTGAAGCTGTAATAAAGGCTATAGAAGAAAAACTAGAACAAAAAGTGTCTATCCCTAGGAAACTTGAAGATGGATGGGAACCTACCATTAAGATCACAATTAATAACTTTGAATTGAATGCTCTATGTGATTTGGGTGCTAGTGTTTCCACCATGCCCAAATCTTTATACAATGTACTTGGTTTAAAGCCTATGTCTGAATGTTCTTTAAGTTCGCATCTAGCTAATTCTACCATTAAGAAACCTTTGGGGAGAATAGATGATGTACCTATCATAGCTAATAGGAATTATGTCCCCGTTGATTTCAGAATAATGGATATAGAATGCAATCCTTCATGTCCTATAGTACTTCGTAGACCGTTCTTGAGAACAATAGGTATTGTAATTGACATGAAGGAAACATAAAATTTCAGCTCCCTATGAGAAAAGGAATGGAACACTTCCCAAGAAAGAAAATTAAACTGCCCTATGAATCTGTCATGAGAGCAACATATTCTCTGGGAACACTTGAAGAGAAAACTTGAAAACTACACCAAAAGTACTATGCCTAGCTAAAAGGATTAAAGAAAAACGCTTATGGGAGGCAACCCACAATTTATCTATTCTTTGTTTTGTGTGTCAATGAGGTTGATGCTACCATAACAACTTCATTATGTATCTTTTCTTTCAATAAAGTGCCAACAATTGCCTTTAGTATGTTAAGTTTGCAAGTTTATGTGTTGTTGTGATGAAACAGAAACTGTGTTGTTACTAAAAAATCGGACCAATTCAATAGTAGCTGATAAACTTATGGAATTTCTAAAAATTACACATATCCAAGTTCTTTGTCACGTGCTAATTGTCCAGGATCTGTGGAGTTACAGAAGTATAAGTATTATTCGCATCTTTACAGACTGCTCTATTTTGACAGATTCCTGTTATAGTTCCTTTAACTCCATATGATTTCCTTTAATTGTTCCTATCGGGGGGGGGGGGGGGGGTAGAATTTTAAAATTGTGTTAGCATATAGTAGCTAACGATGAATTATAATTATACAACAATGTTACAGCAAGGCATGAATAAGGTTGAATATTATTTGTACTAACACCTCTAATGAAGTTCTGCAAAATTTTGTGTGGATGAAGTTTTTAAGACCTAGGTGAGACAATGATATGAGAAGAATAAGGAGATGTAAGCGCTCAAGCTTGGGGATGCCCAAGGCACCCCAAGGAAATATTCCATAAGTCTCAAGCGTCAAAGCTTGGGGATTCCCCAGGCATCCCCCTTCTTCATCAACAATTATCGATTTGTCTCAGCAGGACCTATGTTTTTATTTGTTCACATGATATGTGTTATTACCTGCTTTACTTTTGTTTGCTGATCTTTATAATCATAATATCTGAATAAATATGCTTTTGGAGAGATATGCATGGTTGTGCATTTATAGAATTTCTCTTTTGCTTCACTTTTATTTGTTAGAGCATTGTGGTAGTCCTAATAGAAATGATTAGAACTATCTTGCTTCACTTATATCTTTTTAGGGAGTTAAATATTAATTGCTTGTTGGCATCGATTAATATGTTGGTACTAAAATTGATAGGCATGCATTGGTGGTATAAATAAATCTTGCATGAATTGACTCTAAAAGTTATAAACTTGAGATCTGGATTCCTTGCAATTGATTTGAGATATCGAAGGAGTAATAGATGAACATGTCGGTAAATATGTTGGTGCTGATTAGCGGAGATATGTGATTAAAGTTTATGGTACCGTACCATTTCTTCATTAAACAACATAAGTTGGGAACTCTTAAAGTATTACGATGAAGTCCGAGTAAAGGGTGGTTGTAAATGAACTAATCACACAGGTTTAGGCTGGGATGCATAACGTGCTTGTTCCGCCAAACTACCCACTCAGAGTGTGTTGATTGTGTGGTTTTTCTATGAATGCTGCGAGATGCTTGTAATAAGTATTTGAGTTCGTACGACTAATGTGAATTTGAGATTTTAAGCACTTCCACTTTATCCAAATTTCTTGCCTCTTCGGTATCGAGCATTGCCCGCTCTCACCTCGAGACATGGTGCATCCTTTGCTGATACATCCAAACCCCGTGGGAGGACTTTCTCTTGTTCTCCTATACATAAAACACCTATCTTCCTAAAAACAACCACCATGCCTACCTATTATGGCATTTCCATAGCCATTCTGATATACATTGCCATGCAACATCCATCAGTACATTACATTACATTACATGACTAGATGTGATTCTTCACTGTTGACGGGATCCTATACCATGGGTGGCTAACGCCTAGTAGCCCAGCCTCATTAAGTACAAGGGGCCCACTAGGCCCAAAACAAGGAGCAAACCCTAGGAGGCGAAGACGACCCTCGTGGCCTCCAAGACTAGAGGGCGACAGCGCCCCAGATTGCATCTACCGCCATGTAAACCCTAGACCTCTCCAGCCTATATAAAGGGAGGTCTAGGGTACTCCTCATCATCTATCCATAGATAGGCAACTCTCGGTAGCAATCTCATACACCATTGTAACCCCTCGTGTAATCTCTTATCTAGGACTTCCAGCTGCGCTTGGACCCCTACCGAGGGATCTAACAGTATTTTACACCGTCAGTTGGCGCGCCAGGCACGGGCGGCGCCGGCTGGACACCGATCTTGGATCGGATCTTTTTCTGCTTTCGGCGGCCTTTCACCGGGAGAGAGCCTGACCTTTGGCTCCTTCACGTTCATCGTCGACGGGGCAAGCCGGGGCGACATCAACCCACCAGCTCGCCCCGCACACACCATCTGCATCGGCAGCATCTCTTTCGTCACCAACGCTCGTGGAGATCTCCGGCTGTGCCTACCACCTATTCGGCATGAAACACGGGACGAGGTCCCAATCTCAGCGACCTTCCCGTCCGGCCTCGACAGCCATTTCCCATTTGGATTAAGGACCGCGGGGGCTACTTATTAGCAAGGGCTTCATCAACAACTCCAGAAAAACATACTGTTCGTCGCCATGGTCTGCGACAACTGCCACATCGACCACGTGCCAGAGTATTTTTTTTCTTGATGAAACAATTTCAGACTGCAGCATCGACACAGTAGATATACTATCGCTGTCCAACCACGAGGACACGAACAGCAAAACCGACCTCGCCAGAGGAGGACAAAGCCGGCGGCGACACGGCTCGGCCAAACAAGGATGGATCCAAAGGACGCGGGAGCCACGACAAATGGTAGAAGGATGTCTCAGAGCCTGACACCCTGTGAGGAATAGAAGATGAGGTCAAAGAGTACGTTCCGCAGTCGATCTCCTTGGACAAAGTAATGTTCGTGGAAGTGGAGGCCGAGGCAAGCGACAGCACGCCGCACTCAACCACGACAACAGTGGCGCCAAAAAAAGGAACAGAGCTCTCAAACCCATCTACCCGAACAGACAGCCCGCCCGCACCATAGTCTTCGAAGGATGAGCCCCAGGAAATCTTCACCCCAGGGGCTGCACGATGCACGCTGGTAATGGAGGCCACGCGGCCACAAAATACAATAGACTGCAGCATCAGATGACTCGCAGCCGCACGGATCACCAAAGCAACACGGTGGCCAGGGGCTGGGAAGATGGCGAAGAGCCCTCAGACCAGCACGAACCGACAGAGCTCCCCTCACCAGCCTAGAGTATCCAGGAAGCGGTCACACTGGTAGACAGATTAAAGGCCGCACCCGTAGGTCCAAAAATCCTGGCAGACCTCATCAAAGTTGTACACAGGATGGCCGAGCTACAAGACAAGCAGATAAATGATGCACAGAGCATCTTATCGCCGCCCCGCGAAAGGCTGGTGCTAGGAGGGCAAAGGCCAAGCAGCACCTAGGAGAACGGTGCAACACTAGATGCCAATGACCTCCATCAAACAATATAAGCCGCGAAGACAAGGAACCAGGGAGCGTCCATCTGTGATCGCCTCGGTTTTCGCCCAGATCTCCGTGACCACCTATGAGCCCGAGCCATGGAACGCTATGGGCCGGAGTATGAAGCTCCAATACCTCGGCTAACGTCAGGCATCGCACCTGCATGCTTTGGCTATGAGGTCATAACATATCAGTTTCCCTAGCCTTTCATCATGCGCGGCGTTGAGAAGTACTCAGGCGACACAAAACCCGACCTCTCACTCAGCGACTACTTGACATCTGTTGAGGAGGCTCACGGTGACATCGGCAATGCCCTGCGCCATGTCCCGCTATGCCTGTCCGGTTCAGCATGAACATGGCTAAATGGGCTACCGCCAAACTCCATCCATAGCTAGGCAGATTTCGAGCACGAGTTCCTCAACAATTTCGAAGGAATGTATCTCTGGCCTGGAAGTGCTATGGACCTCCACAACATAATCCAAGGAGAACAGGAGTCAGTCCGTGACTATATCGCCCGTTGGCTCAAGAAGAAAAACACCATACCACATATCTCCGACGGAACGGACATCGAGGCATTCATCGGTGGGGCACTAGACCCCATGCTTAGGCATAAGCTCAGAAGGAAAAGGGCGCAAGGAAAGCTGCCCGACATGGCAACCCTCATGAAGGTTGCGAATGACTTCGCCACAGGTGAGGAGACCGCCCGCGCAGGTCACCGCTACGAGCGACCAGCAGGGCCAGCAGACACGCACGTCACTGGAGGTCGCCTCACCCGCGGCCACAACCACGGACACAACCACAAGTAGAAGGAGAGGCCGCAACTGGTGGCCACCACACAGGAGGCCGCTGAAAGAAACAGCAAAAGGAGCAAGTACGAAGGCAGATCAAAGCACGCGTCCTGCTCCTACAAGGGGATCATGAGCGGCCCCTGCAGGTACCACAGCCACGGGGCCTAAAGGCACTGCACTCGATGCGTGAATGCCACCTCAATGAGCAGCTCACCCAGGAGAAGAACGCCAGGAGCAGAGATAGCTCAGACGACGAGGGCAGCCACTGCCCTTGAGTGACCTCCCAGAGGAACGCATGAGGTCGGCGAAAGGAGAGCACCGAGGCACATGCGGTGAACATGATCTCCCGAGGCCCGGAATCAAAGAGGGCTCAAAATCAAACCTTGCAAGAGGTCTATGCACTCGTCGCCGGAGTCCCCCAACTCTTGGATTGGTCGAATCACACCATCTCCTTTGGGCTCAACAACCACCTAGATTAGATCCCCAACCCAGGAAAGAATGCACTCATCGTCGACCCCATCATTGGAGGCTGCCAGTTATCAAAGGTGCTCATGGACGGCGGGTCCGACCTCAACATCATTTGCGCCGCCACGATGCAGAAAATGGGCTTCCCCATAACCGACATGTGACCTTCGCTAACACATTTCCACGGCATAGTTCCTAGAAAGAAGGCCGAACCGCTCGGCCAGGTCACACTGGAGGTCATCTTTGGCACTGAAGAAAACTTCCGTGCAGAAAAACTATGTTTTGTGGTGGTCCCATTCAAAGAAGGATACCATGCCTTGCTAGGGCAGCCAGCATTCGTCAAGTTCATGGCCATCCCCTGCTACGCATACATGAAGCTCAAAATGCCCGATCCAAACGGCGTCATCACTGCCTCCAGCGACACCAAAAACGCGCACGCAGCAGAAGTCGCCCACCTGGAGCAGGCGGAGTCCGGCCTCCCAGAAGAGGAGCAGGAGTGCACGGAGGTCTCCTCCAAACAGTTCAAGAAACAGAAGAACGGTGGCCCAATGACGGTCGCTCAAGAACCACCAGTGGATCCCTCTTGCTCCAACTGGCACGAAGGAGAGGCGCGAGGCTGAGAGGCCAAAAACAAGCCACAACAGGACTCAGGAGACATCACATACGGCAACAAAAGCAGGCTATGTTGATTTTCCTCTCTCCTTTTTTACCTTCAGTCCATTAGATTTATTTTATGAACAAACTATCAACAATAAAATCAATGTTTCTATTACCCACTGGCTTGTTATACAAAGCATTGATGCGATGGTGATATAAATACACCTTAGCGCCCTAATCAAATCAAACTTTCTATCCATGATCCACGGTAATATGAAGCACCTTGTATTGACCTTGCCGTGCTGAGATTCGAGGAGAGTTGGAGAGATCCTTCTATGAGATGGGTTCGGGGGCTGCATCATTTGTCATACCGCCCCGGCCCTGTAGGAGCTGTATCCAACGTCCACTCAATCTTACTCGGGGACTTCATCACAGTACACCCCGCACCCGAGCCATCCTAACAAGGAGGTCTTCCGTGTGGACAAGGCTTACAGCCACCCCTTCTCTTTTGCCTTGAGTTCCGCATTGCTCAAATCCTAACCAGCTGAGAATCCTACCCTAGCCAAAAGGCCTACAGTGATTTATGATCGTTCTGCGATTGCCGGGCTCAAACAGGGGCCTCCCACAAACATGTTGACGCTTACGGTGCAACAGGGTCCCATTTCTCGACAGCTAAACTGGATGTCCAACACAGGCAAGAGACACATCTAAAACAACATAACATATGTATCAAAATACATATACTATAGTTACACTGTTTCATGTACATGAGGTTTACACATCATCATCCTCAGCGCCACACCACTTAATGATTCTCTCCAGCTTGCAGGCATCCGCCACGTACTCGGCCTCTGCTCTGACCTCTACAAAGGAGGCCTCAGCAGCAGGTCGCCCAGGCACACCATGGACGATCGGGCATAAGGATATATCTGGGTGCTGAGCCCTCACGCCCGCCCGCACCCTCATGGCGGCCTCGTACGCCGTAGAATACTGCCAATCCAGAAGCTGGGCAGGAGCCCGCCCTAGCAGCCTGACCACGCCGTCCAAGGTGGCGTCCAGATTCTCTTCACCGTGGTACAAGGTCCCGCGGGCCGTACCGAGGGCGGCACGCATACGTTCGGCGAGGTCGGGGACCTGTCGAAGCCGTGCAGCCACATCCTCATGCACGACATCCGAAAGCGGTACTGTGAACAGCAAACAAAATCAAGCCAAAGCAAAGGCCTCCAAGTAGCAGAATGAACAACAAGATGATAACTTACGCGCGGCGGTGGCCTCCAGCTCCTGGGGCTTCTTTGCCAAACCCTGCGTATGCTCATCGGCTTCGGTGCGGGCCTCAGAGAGGTGCTGTGCGGTGGCCTCCTTTTGCTTCACAGCATTGACGTGCTCCTGCAGCTCTATCTCCTTGCGTGCAAGCGAACCCGAGAGATCGGCCACCTTCCTCCGATACTCGGTGAGCTCACCACCGACGATGTCAACAGACGCCTGGAACTTGCCTCGTGGCCTCTCTAAGTCATGCAGCTTCTGCCACAGGGCCTCGACCTCCTCTGCGGCTGCAAAGAGGAAGGCAAGACATATCAGCCAACACAAGAGTTATCACGAAGGCTATCGGGCCAAAGCAGGCAAGGAAACTAATGGACAACTCCTGAAGTCAGCTTTGAGAGGCGACCGACCTCACGCTGCTGGGCCTCTAGCTGTCATCCAAGGTCAACAACCTTGCCCACCAAGCTGCTCACCCTCTACAAGAAGACACAGTCTCAGATACGAATGACAAATGAGTCTGGTTGTGAGTCCGCAACGGACGTCACACCCAGCCACGGGGGCTACTACCAATGATGTATCAACAATCACATGAAGACCTCACTTGACAGCTGGCTTCGGTGAGGCTGCTGAGCCTGTCCAGCTGGGCGTTCAGGACATCCTTCACGCCCTCCACCGCGGCAACCAACGTGGAGGCAGCAGACAGGCTCTCGCTGGCCTTCTCCACTGTCCCTCCGCAAGGGAACATGATATCTGAGGTGACAACATCACCAGAGGTTCGCGCAATGCCAAGGCTGGCCAGAGGTCCCAACGAGGGTCTGGCGATGACCTCTAGAGCTGCAGATCAAACATGGGCTAGGATGAAAAAAAGCTCATGGAAAAGGAGTACCCGCAGAAAACCTTACCGGTGATGAGCGGAGCGATCTCTGCAGGGACATCCTGGAGGTCACCTCGCAGCCCCGGTGCGTCCATTTCTGGCCACGCGATAACGGAAGCCAGGGCCTCCGAAGCAACGACCTCTCTGCAAGAAGTAAGATCAGAGATAAGCAAAAAATAAATACTGCGACAACACTCTAAAATCAACGAGAACATACCGGACGGGCTCCACCAGCCTCTGCCTCTTAGGCACTGGCATAGCCAATAGCACCTTCAGCTGGGGAGAAGGCCCCGGTTCGTCTAGAGGCTGACTAAACACAGGCACCTCCCAGGCCGGTACAGACGAACCGCCCTTAGGGTCCGCCGGGCAGGCGGCCTCCTCAAGGTATGCCGGTTTAGAAGGGTCCCTCCGGCCCCCTACATCGGCCTCCTTATCAACTCCTCCAGGAGGATAGGATGAGCCATCATCCCGCTCGGCGCCGTCATCCGCCGCCTCACCGACCGCCTCACTTTTGATCAAAGAAGCGGCCTTCTTCCCCTTCTTGAGAGGATGCGGCCCGTAGGAGAGCCTGCATCCCTGGGCTCAGGTCTTGGCCTAGCATCGGGGGCTGTGACCGCAGGGTGGTGAAATCCGTGAACTCCTGTGATGATGAAGACCATGGGAATCAGGAACAAAGGAGAGACCTCCATCGTCCTCCAAGACAAAACAGGAACACTCACCTCCCCTGGTGGGGCCTCGCGGCTAAAGGCCTCCACCACGACCTCCAGAGAAACCTTGGGGCCCTCAAGCCCCATCAGAAGGGTGAGCTGGTGGTGGATCTCCTTCTCCTTAAGGTCCTCTGGAGAGGTCCAAGCAGGGTCAGGCTGGCCGGGATAATCGCTCATCAGCGCATCTCGGGCCTGCAGAGGGAGCACCCGATGCTCCACCCAGGTCCGTGTGATCTGGATCCCCGTCAGACCACTCCCCTTAAGAAGTACGGTGGCCTTCATCAGCAGCTCGGGGCCCTTGGAGAGGTCGGTCAGGGACTCCCAGGAGTTCAGGCGATCCGAGGGGCTGCCGGAGAAGGTCGGCAGGTCGTCCTCAAGGCCGAACACATCGAACCACTTCTTGTGCCAAGCCCCCATTAACTTCGGTAGGTCCATAGGAAAAAAAGGGAGTGAGGCCGCAACTGAAGGCTGGCTCCCCCAATGTCACACACGGCGCGGCCGCGCATCTGCCCCTTGACTGAAGAAATGCTGGAAGAGGTCGAAATGGGGGGCTGCCCTGAGGAAACACACATAGAATGTTATGAAGTTCGCAGTGTGGAGAATATTGATGGGATTGAGATGGTGGAGCTGAATGCCGAAGAAGAGAAGAAGCCCCCGCACGAATGGGTGCACGGGAAAGCCGAGGCCCTGTCCAAAGAAAACCAGATGTAGCACACGCGCCAGACGGCGTTGCCGGGAAGCTCTCCATGGATAGGGGGATTTGGTACTTCAGGTGCGAAGGAAAAGACCCTTCCGCTTTCAGCCTCTGGACGTCCCCATCGGAGACGATGGAGCGAGTCCACCGGCTGATGAATATGTTGTCACTTGGCGGTGGCCCACTGGCAATGGCACTTTCCATCTTTCGCCTTTTCTCGGCCTCCTTGGTCGCCTGCACGCCGCGGCTGCCGGTCGAGGAACCCGGCTTGCCCATTTCTTCACGCTCAGGAGAAGGGACGACAGGCCTGAAGACAATGAATGTCATAATGGCGGCGACAAAAGGAAACAAGACGACTGGAGCAGGGGCGCGAGGAAGGAGATGGAGGCAGAATGAATCCCACTCCTCCTCCCTGCCGCTCTTATGACCCACTACGGGGCAAACCGAGAATTAAGGCGTCGCCACGCTCCACGTGCCCCACTTTTGGCGGACGGTTACCACTCACACCCAAGGTTTTGGATTCCGAATGAACGAATTTTCTCGTGGGGGGCCGAGATTCTCGGTTACCACGATTACCGAGAAATACCGAATATATTTCGGACGAAATTTATTATAAAATTTTGAATTCAAATTCTTTTAGCCAAGATATAGAAAGCTCTTGAACCGTTATTTGATCACTTCTAGTGGAACGTCTAGACGCGCCAGGCAAAGAGGTCGCGAGTTCGACTCTTGCCCGTTCTTTCTTTTTTCACGTAAATATTAAAAAGAAAAAAACAAATGTTTATTAAGCAAAGTCGGGGACTCGAACCTGCGTCCTTCAGATAAAGGATGTACATGGTTACGACCACGCCACAGCTGAGTTTGGTTATATTATTGAGATGCTACGGTAGTTTAGTATAAATTGGGCGTAAAAATTCAAAAAATCCGGATTTTTTTGCTCGGGACACGTCTTTCTCGTGGGGCAGCGAGAAACTCGGTATCCACCCGGTAACCGTTTTTCTCGGGCGGTACCCAAAAGCATGCTCACACCTCGCGGGCACGGGAATCTGGGCAGGCTTGCCATAATGAGCTGAGGCCCAGCTAGCTCCTCGATTATCGCTAACAAGACAATTCACAGGGGTGGCTCTTCGGGAAAGGTAAAGGACAGTGAGCCCCCGCTACCAAACCGGAGACATCAGATGGGTGGGACGCCGAGGTGCGTGGCAACGCCACGGCATAGTAGCTAGAGAAATAAAATGAGGGCCAAGACGTCAACATTCTAGAGGACAGACCTCTAGGACCCCAAGCTGACAATCAAGGTTGACCTCTCAACTGGGCTCCGGGAAGACTAGGCAAGCAAAAGGCAAGACGAGAACCCGCCGGAGGTCTCGCGGTCATCCTCTGCGACCTTCGCCATGCTCAGGGGCTACTGACGGGGTCCTGTACCAGGGGTGGCTAACGCTCGAGAGCCCGGCCTCATTAAGTACAAGGGGCCCACTAGGCCCAAAACAAGGAGCAAACCCTAGGAGGCGAAGACGACCTTCGTGGCCTCGAAGACTAGAGGATGGCAGTGCCCCAGATCGTATCTACCACCATGTAAACCCTAGACCTCTCCTGCCTATATAAACGCTGGTCTAGGGTCCTCCTCATCATCTATCCATAGATAGGCAACTCTCAGTAGCAAACTCGTACACCATTGTGACCCCTCGCACGAGGTATCCCTCCACCATGAATAACGAAAATCAGCAGGACGTAGGATATTACTCTCCGAAGGCCCGAACCTGGATAAACCCCTCATTTGATCTCCGATCCAGGACTTCCAGCTGCGCTTGCACCCCTACCGAGGGATCTAACAGTATTTTGCACCGTCAACTGTCATTTTGCTTTGCATGATCATATAGAGCCGGCATGATATTGATGTGGCAAAGCCACCGCTCTTCGTTATTTCATATATGCTACACTAGATCATCGCACATCCTGGTACACTGCCAGAGTCATTCATTACATTTCTACACCATGTATATCATTGAGTTGAGATGAGTTATGAGTTATGAGTAAATATAAAAGTGTATTGTTCATCATTATAGAGTGTTGCTCCTACTGTCAAGATAAAAAAAGCACCAAAAGGTGCCAATCAAAAAAGAAAAGAAAAGAGAGAGGGAGCAACACTACTATTCCTTTTTAGTATACAATTGTCCTTCAAAGTAGCACCACTGCATTTCATATAGAGGGTTTTCATGTGGTTCATGTTTATACACTAGTGGGGATTTTTCACATTCTAGAATTTGGCTTGTATATTCCAATGATGAGCTTCCTCAAACGCACTAGGTCTTCATGAGCAAGCAAGTTGGATTCATACCCCACTAGCCCATAGGAAAGCTTTCATACACTCATAGCTCTAGTGCATGCGTTGCACGGCAATCCCTACTCCTTGCATTAACATCAATTATAAGGTCTCTCCATTGCATAATGATCAGCTGCGTTGATGCAAGACTATCTTTATTTTTGAGTTCTCATAAACCTCCATCATCATTTTATTTTCCATTAAAGTGCTAAAAGTTGAGGCTCATGCTCAAATATTGCATGAGTATTAAGTGGTTGACGTAGAAAGGCTATGCAATTGATAAGCTTGGTCGGCCTTGGGTTGGTTTATGATAAGATTGCCTTTGTGAAGAAAGATGGAGTAATGCTGAGTTCACAACATAATTTGAAATTCTTTCTAAACCTTGGTACGGGAACACAGACTCAACGTATTGATTCATGAAAAGCAAGAACTTGTTTACTTGCATATGATTTAATGTTACTTGCTTATTATCAACTATAGACAATTGCATTGCATTACTTTTCTTTTCTATAGACAATTCATGTTTAGGTAGCATTCAAAATAAAAAAATTATCTATTTTATCATCTACCTACTCGAGGATGAACAGGGATTAAGCTTGGGGATGCTGATATGTCTCAAACATATCTATGATTTTTGTTTGTTTCATGCTACTTTTATATCATTATTGCATAATTGTGGCACCGACTTTTATATTTTTTCTGGACTAACCTATTAATTTAGTGCCCAGAGCTAGTTTTTATCTTCTGTTGTTTCTGGACTTTTCAGGAAAACAACTTTTCTAGGACCAAAAAAATAAAATAAAAATACATCGATGATTGTCAAGTCTAGAAGGTTCCAGGGAGCACCGAAGGCATGGAAGGCGGTGCCCATGGCCCCCACGAGCCCCCAACTCGCGGCCGAGGGTGCACAAGCCAAGGCAACGTGGGCCCCATAGGTACCCCCTCCATCGCCTCCAGGCACCCCTGGCTTTACATTCTCCCAAAACATATCATCATATTTATCGAGGATTTTTTCGCCGTTGCACCTCTCTGTTTCACGAAGACCCAATCTAGAGGCCTTTTTCGATATTCAGCCAGAAGGCGAAGCCATCGCCGGAGCTATCTTCATCAACCTTGCTGCCACCATGACCATGTGTGAGTAGTTTCCTTTGGACTACGGGTCCATAGCTGTAGCTCGATAGCATCATCTCTCTCCCATGCTCTTCAATAAAAGATCTCATGAGCTGCCTTACATGATTGAGATCAATGTGATATAATTCGAGGTGTGTTTGTTGTGATATGATGAATTATCACTTTATGATCAGATCTATTAATTAATTCTTTTGAGATTCCTTTGGTTTCTGTAGGAGATATGCCCTAGAGGCAATAATAAACGTTATTGATTATCTCCCTGTTCATAATTAGGTTTATGTTCCATGCTATAACTGCTATGGTTCTCGAGTCTACAAATAAAACGAGGCTCAGAGGAACACTCATATGCACGTGTGGAATAATGAACGGTAAAATGTATTCCTAGTCTGGCCTCTAAGACTAGCTTAAGTGTTGCATGATGGTTCTGTTTTCCTGATCATGGGCATGTCTATGCCAGCAACTTTTGAGGGCACAATGTTAGAAGAATATTTGTGTTGAATCGACCCGAATTGATGTTATGCTATGAGATACATTCGTCACAAGTTAATGGTAAATAACACAGAGATGGTTAACGTTTGCATGATTCCTTAGACCATGAGAGTATCAAGTTTCTTCAAGCTTGCTTCATGAACTTTGGGGTTTGTTAAACGTCATCCGTAAATGGGTGGCTATTACGGCGGCTTACGGGTTCATGGAAAAGTATGTCAAGTAACTTGATAGCTCGAGATTGGGATTTGCTCCTCCGGCGATGGAGAGATATCTCTGGGCCCTCTTGGTGTTACGGTATCCATCATCATCTCGCCAGACACTTTGTGATTTGAACACGGGGATGCTGGAACACGGTAACGAGAAAAGAGAACAGTACCGGTAACGAGGTAACTAGCATAGTGGACAAGTTGTTGATCCACGGGAATGCCAACATGTCTCACCTTGGGTATTTGTAACATATCGCGAAGCAATAGGAATAGCACACGGCAACTGGAGGTTCACTCGAATATTCTTTCGTGTGGGTATAGGGGTCAATATGGGTGTCCACGGCTCCGATGTTGATCATTGATCGGAAGGGGTTCCGTGTCATGTCTATACTTCACCGAACCTATAGGGTCACACGCTTAAGGGTCATCTATCTGCTGAATACTAGACAGGGAGTCTGAGAGAAAATCACCAAAAAAGTTTCGGACACCGAAAAAGTTTCGGACAGCGGAAAAGTTCCGCAGAGAGAGGTCACCGGATGAGTTCCGGTGATACTGAAAAGTTGTTTCAGAGGATACCATAAAGTCAAATTGGTTTCAGCACATGCCTGATAATTCTAGGAGGGTGCCAGAATTGTTCTGGAAACTTCTGGGAATTTTCTGGAAGAAAAACCGGAAATGTTCCGGAGCTGCCGGAACCACTTCAGATGCTTTTCGCAGATGAAAATCACTAAACTGGAATTGTTCCAGAACGCGTTGAAAATTATTTTAGTGGGTACTGGAAATGTTCTAAGCCCACGTAAATATTTTCAGTTCGAACGGACGCTGAAAAATGTCGTCGTGAATAGTGAAAGTGCTTTTTGGGTTACTTTTTCGAAAGCCACTTGTTTGGGCTTTATCCCAAAAGATCTAGGGATGACATGGAAGGCTTGGGAGGCCCTCATGGGGGCCCCCCAAGGGGTGTGGCCGGCCAAGTAGGTGGCTCCTCCTTGGAGCCACTCTTGTTCCTTGGTTTCACCCTTAAACCCTTGGTGGAAGGACTTCATTCATGTGCTTTTGGGTTTTATTGTAAAACCACCCTACCCCTTGGGATTTCCTATAAATAGAGGTGGAGGGGCAGCCCTCCACACTCATCCCTTCTCACATACAAGTGCCATTGCAATGATCTAGCTTCTCTCTCCCTCCCCGCGAAATAGTTTCGTAGAGCTGAAAGGCTATCTGGGTTCCGGTGGGAACTAGTTCTGGACGGCGAAGCCCTGCCGAATAGATGACACCGTATGTGTGCAACTCTGTAGAAAGGTCGTAGTTTCGATCTTAGTGCCCGAGGGGCTGTTCGAGAGTGCCTCCCGAAGGGCTGTCCAAGTGACGGTCCGAGTTCGAGAGTGCCTCCCGAAGGGCTGTCCAAGTGACGGTCCGAGTTCTGTGAGTCCTCCCGAAGGGCTGTCCAAGTGACTGTCCGAGTTCTGTGAGTCCTCCCGAAGGGCTGTCCGCGACACCATCCGGGGGACTGTCTGACCGCCTCCCGGAGGGCTGTCCGAGTGGCGGATGAGGGTATACATCCTCGCGGTTGGGAGGTTGTAAATCCTAGCTGCGGGGATCTGCACCGCCGATCGTCATCGACTCTACTTCCGCTGCGCTACGAGTCGGTAACGAAAATGATCAAACCTTGTATGCAGTCTCCATAGTGGTCCTGGGCTGGTGCGTAGGTCGAAATTTTTTGTTTTCTGCTGCATTTCCCTACAGTGGCATCATGAGCCGTGCTATGCGTAGATGCAGGTTGCGATCTAGAATACATAGAGATGTATGGGTGTTGCACAATATAATTTGGTAGTAGATGAGTTCTATTACTGAAAATTATTTGTGCGGGTAGCAGATGAAATCTGTTACCTGATGTTCTTGTTGCTTCCCTGGAATTTGCATATTTCTGATCTTGATAACAGTATGGTGGAGTTTCAATGTTCTGGCAATCCGCGATCCTGATTGATCAATGAAGTGCTAACAGTTCATTGAATTCCACCGTAGTTAAAAAGAAAGATGAAATTTCGCAGACGAAAGAGCAATGCAGATATGATCTGCACGGGGGTCATGCGTATGACGAAGTTTAGTATGGGGTTCGAGATTTTATTATCTCGTGCTTCATACACCCCGCATTGTTAATCTAGCGACTTGAATTATCATACTTGATGATGAACGTTGGTAGCTTCGGTTTGTTTCGAAACATTAGAAGCCACGTAAAACAAGTTTTTGCATGAACCGATTAGAGACGTCTAACTTGGTTTTGCAGGAGGGTTTGCATGTGCATATGATGTGGTATAGCAGTGCTCATAACAATTTGATTATGTATGAGATGTCTATATGATGTAAATTGATTAACATGAATTGCGTGTCATGATTTGGCATGATGGCTGGAGCCATATGATTGCACTTTAAATGACCTGTGTGTCGAGCTTGTGTAATGCATTATTTTATTAGCTATAGAGATAGCAATATTATCCGGTGCATCGACAAGGTGGTGGCGATCTTCGCGAAGGTGAACACCGATGCGAATGCTGAAGACAAAGAAATACAAGACTTCTCCGTCAGAAAGGGCTATACCATATCATGCTATTATGAATTGCCTGAGATGTTTATCCCTTATGATGCCCCCTTCTTGATTGCGCGGTAGTCGCTTTTATTAGGGTGATCTCTCACAAAAATATCAAGTAGTTAGTGTTCTCCCAAGTGTAGCACCGTCACGGCACCTAACTTTTCGGGGTGCGCCATGCTGACATGGGTACGAACGATTAGGGATGTGTGAGGCGGGTGAGTTAAGACCTCGCAGCAAGATCACTTGGTTGTCTTGACGTTCAGGCATGAAAGTCATAAGCTCGGAACACACGCATCGAAAGATGAACAAGAGTCACATAGAGATGTGATTGGCAAGTTTGCCTACCGATTGAGATTTTCGTCATCAGTGATGCTCACCATCAATGGCGTTGAATTGAAATGCGGATCTTGAATCGCTCACAATCAATTATGAGAGATATTGGTTTGAGTGGGAGCGCACTGTAGAATTAACTTGTTTAATTCTCTGTGCAATTAATTTTGAACACTATCTAAGTGTGGTTTGCATAATAGTTGTAGAATAATGGCTCGCGTTTCCACCTTCCCTGTTAAAATTGAATAGCTGTTAAATATCTGGTTAAATCTTTACGGTTGGTAACATAATGTGAGGATTGTCCTCAAGAGTGCCAAGAAGGATTTTTTCCTATCGCATACTTTCGGTATCCTCCCACTAATGCTATGGATGATGAGACTCTCGTCTTTCGATCCAAAAGCTAGAATTCCATTTCAGTCAAAGTGCAATATGTTTGCTTCCATGAGACCCAAACTTCGAAAGTTTTGGGATAGTTATGTGATATTCATGGAATCTGAAAATCCTTTTCAGAGACAGACAAAAGCTAAAAGATATGAGATATCCAAAGCAATGTTTGTTTGCAAACTATTAGTAAAGGTGTTTACTATGCATTAGACTGATAAAAGAGGGATCCAGTAGAACGCCTGTCATGTAAATGAAGGTGAATAAAACAACAACTTAAAGAGAAGGAAGTGTCCGAAGGGTGTTAGTGAAACTTTCACGCCTAGGAAGTCCGGGGCTAATGCCACTCTTAAGTTGTGTGCTTCTTCTAAGAGTAGGAGAAATACTAAAATTTAACTGTTAGAAGTATGAAGGCAAAAGGAAAGAAGACTGGAATATCCAGCTCATGTATGAATGTCATACAAGTTTTTGATGTATAGAAGGCTGGTCAAAGATATAGTTCTTGGGAATTATGATTAAGTTGTTAATCACTAATTCTTGGGCATTGTGAGTAAATCACAAAGATACCCGCTCGATTGCATTCTATTGCAACTCGATGTAAGAACTACTATGGCCTGAAAGACTAGCCAGGAATGAGGTTTATGTATACACAGGGAACATAGTAAATGTTACTATACCTTCCATCGGTGTATTACCGTCTGTGTTTATTTTCATAATTCATTTTAGAGTTTCACACACTCTAGCCCATTGCATAAGGTATCTTGCAAGAAGGTTGTTCATAAGAGAACTTTTGATGTTCGGTGTTATGAATAACATAAGGGCCATACTTTCATTATGAATGAGATGTATGTTATGAATATTGATAATAATATATTACCTCTGTGTTTACTTTCATAATTCATTTTAGAGTTTCATACACTCTAGCCCATTGCACAATGTTTGTTGCAAAAGGAGTTGTTCATAAAAATAACAATTGTTGTTCAGTATTATGAATAACATGAAGGGTCATGCTTCCATCCAAGATGGGACGTATGTTATGAATATTGATGGTAATATGATACATCCATAACACTGACGCTAAATGTCGCAAGACTAAAAGAATACCACGCAAGTGTGGCACTGCATTTGGTCACATTGGAGAACCCGCAATGAAAATTCCATTATGATGGATTTTGAAGTCGTTTGATTTTGAATCATCTGACACTTGCAAATTTCCTCCGAAAAGTGAAGTGACTGAAATACCGTTCATAGGCCATAAGGAACAAACAACAAACTTATTGGTAATCATATATTTGATGTGTGTAGTCCGATAAATGTTGTTAGTAGTGGATTTATCTATCTTCAGAAATGACTCAAGTAGATATATGGATATTTACTTGATGAGACGTAAGTCTAGATCTTTTGAAATCATTCGAAAGGTTTTCAAAATGAAGTAGAAGTTATTGTAACAAGAAAATTATGTTTCTACAATTCGATTGCAGAAAGGAATATTTGAGTTACAAGTTTAGCGAATGTCTGATGAGTTATGAAAGGGGTTTCATAACTTGCACCTCTCGGAACACCACTACAAGTGGAAAGTCCGTGAAGATGTAATCGAACCATTTATGACATGGTAAGATCAAAGATGACATAAATAAATTTGCCATTATCCCTTTTAAAGTGATGCTGTAGAGACTGCGGCTTTTACACTGAAAAGAGCTCCATCGGGTCTGTTGAAATGACACCATGGTATGGTACGCCCAACCATGTTATATCTTTTCTTAACATTTGGAATATGGGGCTTGTGTAAAAGGTTACAAACCTATTCCAAATCAGACAAGTGCTACTTTGTAGGTTATCCCAAGTAATTGGGTATTCCTCCCTCACTATACCGAGGCAAATAGGTTTGCCACAAATAACGGTATGCTTTTTGAAGAAAATGGTTCTTTCAAAAAGGTGAGTGGGAGAACAATGCAACTCGACAAGATAACAGTATCTTCGTCATCAGATCAAAGGAAAGAGACCTTGGAAGTAATTCCAGAGTTTCCTACTGCGACTGATACGGAAGTCTCTACAATAAAATGTATGGACTTCGGTCGAACTTGCAGCTGAACCACGTAGGCAAAGCTCGTGCAAACCTATCAGGTGCACAAACGAGATATTGTTGTTAGACAAAAGTATACCTACGATACACAAGGAAGCGTTGATGGGCCCTGACTCCGGAATTGGCTAAATGCCAATACAATCCGAGATAGTTTCCATATAAATGTTTCAAGATTAATATCATGATACACCTTTCGGAAGACTTAGAGTCTAACGAATTTTATGGAACTAAAAACTGATAATGATAAAAATGTTTTATCCATAAAGCTCGACTTGTTGAAATAACAAGTTCAAGGAGTTGATTACGATGAGATTGTTTCACCGTAGCGATGCTTAAAGTCGGTTTGGGTTGAACTAGCAATTAATACATATTTCAGCCATGAGATATGAAACATGGATGACAATAGGATTTCCATATGATGGAAATGAAACCAAGGACTTGTATGTGTTACAGTCCAAGGTATTTTGTCATTCCAGAGGATGCTAGTGAGTGTGCAAACTTCAGAGTTCCTGCAATGGATAGAAGAGAGCAAAATGGAGTTGGAATCTTCGTATTTTGATGAAATAGTCAAAAAGGGTTTTGACTTCATCAATGGGTAACGAAGATGCTTGTGATTCAAGAAAGTAAGTGGGAGCATAAAAATATTTCTAAAAACGTTGTGTGCTTGACACATTGTTAATTGGAAATAATTTTCTTGACACGAATTAGGACTTCATTTGAAAATAGTTTTTCGATGAAATGCTTGGGCTAAATAGCCTTTATATTAGGCATGATGATCTATGGAGATAGATTTACCTAATGGGGCTGAGCAAAGATACATAATGACAAAATGATAAAACCTTTTAGCATTAAAAACGTCAAGGAGTGGTTCTTGCCGAAGTCACATGGAAAGAGTTTTTGTAAGACTCGGTGTCCCAAAACACTAATGAGCAAAATACATGATGGAGATTTCACACACTCTTGTGTTTGGATTAATCATGTATTCCATGGTATGTAAAACAACCAGATATGTCCAATACTCCCAAAGTTGTTGCGAGTATAGATACCAAAGTGATCAAAAGTACTGATCATGGGACAACAGTGAAAAAGGGTCATTGAGTACTATAGTAGCACTAATGACATGTTTTCTCGCAAGCAGAGATCATGAAGAGTTCGTTGTAAAAGGTTACATCGATACAGTCTTCATCCATGCTCCAAGCGATTTTCGATTTAAGTTGAGGGTTTTGTGTAACACACAATGTGGTGGCACAGTTAGTTGGAAAAGGTTTCCAAACAAGTTACTGTGGCGAATTCTATAACAGAGGCGAAGTATGTTGCAGCTTTTGAAGCGACAAAGAAGATGTTGAATCATATAGTTCATTCATGAACTTACTATGGTTCCAAGATGGCTTTTGTCAATGGGACACTAGTGCAGGTAGTTGCTCCATAACTTAGTCTGAGGAATCCAGGTTTGACCTGTGATTCACAAACATACAAAGCCAAGTCCACACAAAATATGAATTTTGTGAAAGCGTGAAAACGCGAGGATATGCAAAGATACACACAGAGCTGAAGTCGTCAGATCCATTGGACATCAGGCTATACCACAAGCGAAGCATATTTACACCAGTGTGCCACAGGTGTGAAGTGCGTTAGCATCAACTAGATTATTGACTCTAGTGCAAGTGGGAGTCTGTAGGAGATATGCCCTAGAGGCAATAATAAATGTTAATGATTATCTCCCTGTTCATAATTAGGTTTATGTTCCATGCTATAACTGCTATGGTTCTCGAGTCTACAAATAAAATGAGGCTCGGAGGAAGACTCATATGCACGTGTGGAATAATGAACGGTAAAATGTATTCCTAGTCTGGCCTCTAAGACTAGCTTAAGTGTTGCATGATGGTTCTGTTTTCCTGATCATGGGCATGTCTATGCCAGCAACTTTTAAGGGCACAATGTTAGAAGAACATTTGTGTTGAATCAACCCGAATTGATGTTATGCTATGAGATACATTCGTCACAAGTTAATGGTAAATAACACAGAGATGGTTAACGTTTGCATGATTCCTTAGACCATGAGGGTATCAAGTTTCTTCATGCTTGCTTCATGAACTTTGGGGTTTGTTAAACGTCATCCGTAAATGGGTGGCTATTACGGCGGCTTACGGGTTCATGGAAAAGTATGTCAAGTAACTTGATAGCTCGAGATTGGGATTTTCTCCTCCAGCGATGGAGAGATATCTCTGGGCCCTCTCGGTGTTACGGTATCCATCATCGTCTGGCCAGACACTTTGTGATTTGATCACGGGGATGCCGGAACACGGTAACGAGAAAAGAGAACAGTACCGGTAACGAGGTAACTAGCATAGTGGACAAGTTGTTGATCCACGGGAATGCCAACATGTCTCACCTCGGGTATTTGTAACATATCGCGAAGCAATAGGAATAGCACACGGCAACTGGAGGTTCACTCGAATATTCTTTCGTGTGGGTATAGGGGTCAATATGGGTGTCCACGGCTCCGATGTTGATCATTGATCGGAAGGGGTTCCGTGTCATGTCTATACTTCACCGAACCTATAGGGTCACACGCTTAAGGGTCATCTATCTGCTGAATACTCGACAGGGAGTCTGAGAGAAAATCACCAAAAAGGTTCGGACACCGAAAAAGTTTCGGACAGCGGAAAAGTTCCGCAGAGAGAGGTCACCGGATGAGTTCTGGTGATACTGAAAAGTTTTTTCAGAGGATACCATAAAGTCAAATTGGTTTCGGCACATGCCTGATAATTCTTGGAGGGTGCCAGAATTGTTCTGGAAACTTCTGGGAATTTTCTGAAAGAAAAACCGGAAATGTTCCGGAGCTGCTGGAACCACTTCAGATGCTTTTCGCAGATGAAAATCACTAAACTGGAATTGTTCCAGAACGCGTTGAAAATTATTTTAGTGGGTACTGGAAATGTTCTAAGCCCACATAAATATTTTCAGTTCGAACGGACGCTGAAAAATGTCGTCGTGAATAGTGAAAGTGCTTTTTGGTTTACTTTTTGGAAAGCCACTTGTTTGGGCTTTATCCCAAAAGATATAGGGATGACATGGATGGATTGGGAGGCCCTCATGGGGGCCCCCCAAGGGGTGTGGCCGGCCAAGTAGGTGGCTCCTCCTTGGAGCCCCTCTTGTTCCTTGGTTTCACCCTTAAACCCTTGGTGGAAGGACTTCATTCATGTGCTTTTGGGTTTTATTTTAAAACCACCCTACCCCTTGGGATTTCCTATAAATAGAGGTGGAGGGGCAGCCCTCCACACTCATCCCTTCTCACATAAAAGTTCCATTGCAATGATCTGGCTTCTCTCTCCCTCCCCGCGAAATAGTTTCGTAGAGCCGAAAGGCTGTCTGGGTTCCGGTGGGAACTAGTTCTGGACGGGGAAGCCCTGCCGGATAGATGCCACCGTATGTGTGCAACTCTGTAGAGAGGTCGTAGTTTCGATCTTAGTGCCCGAGGGGCTGTTCGAGAGTGCCTCCCGAAGGGCTGTCCAAGTGACGGTCCGAGTTCGAGAGTGCCTCCCGAAGGGCTGTCCAAGTGACGGTCCGAGTTCTGTGAGTCCTCCCGAAGGGCTGTCCAAGTGACGGTCCGAGTTCTGTGAGTCCTCCCGAAGGGCTGTCCGCGACACCGTCCGAGGGACTGTCTGACCGCCTCCCGGAGGGCTGTCCGAGTGGCGGATGAGGGTATACATCCTCGCGGTTGGGAGGTTGTAAATCCTTGCTGCGGGGATCTGCACCGCCGATCGTCATCGACTCTACTTCCGCTGCGCTACGAGTCGGTAACGAAAATGATCAAACCTTGTATGCAGTCTCTATAGTGGTCCTGGGCTGGTGCGTAGGTCAAAAAATTTTGTTTTCTGCTGCGTTTCCCTACAGTTTCTTTGTTGCATGCTTCTTATTCATATATGCTCTCTGATCTATTAGTATTTCATTGGCCATGTTTGGATGAACGATCTCCAAGAGGGAGTTGTGTATGTTAGTTGGGTTCAATCTTCCAAGTAATCTAGCACAGTGACAGAAAATGGAAAAGGCTTGTATTGTCTTGTTGCCACTGAGGATAAAGTGGTAGTTGCATAGTTGTCACTTAAACGCGGGGTGATGATAATATACTATTAGCATTATATCACCTTAGTTAATGCAATGCTCTGTTTTAGATAATACTTTGAGATGCATGCTGGATAGCGGTCTTAGAGTGGAGTATTAGGTATAGATGCAGTTGGATAACGGTCTATAGATACAAGGACGTAATGCCTATATGCAATCATGCCATTAATAATCATTGTCATAAAAACTGTAATTTAATCGATGCATAACTGTAATTTGCACCACACTTGTGTTATCTTGTTTGGAAAGATGCCTCTAGTGAAACTATGGATCCCGGTCCATTCAGCCCTATTGCTTTCAACCTCGATCAATTACTTTTACTATCATCTATAATCTAATCCATTACTTTATTTACTGTTATTTATCAATTCCAACCACACTATACGCCTAATCCTTGTACCTAGCAAGACCAGAAGACTGACAACCTTCCTGGCCAAGTTGGGGACAAGCAGAAGCTTATTAGTTGTGGGTAGGTACTGATCATTAACCGAAGCTTGATAGTTCCTACTGGTTCAATAAAACTTGGTTCTCAACTGAGGGAAATACTTGCTGGCCTACATCATCCCTTCCACTTGGGGGTCCCAACAACTTCTGCAAAAGTAGCAAGTTTCGATCATGCGAGTGTTTATCTCAAATTTTAACAACATGACCATGTCATTAAGTTCTTCTTGTATCGCATGAACACCCTAGTATTGCTTATGAAGGCATTTGTTGAGAGTCTCATTTGTACTTTCTTGGTGGTACAGGAAGTTTTGCAAGACCTCCTATGGATTGGGTTCTTCGTCATAACAGTGTAATACATTTGAGTGTCTCTTTTTGGAATTAAGGGTCGCCACATCCTTGGCTTGTGTCTTAGCGATCTCTCTGAATTCTTCCATATCTTCCTGTGTGATGACGAACAACCCTCTTTCTTTCTTTTGAGGTGCTTCTTCTATATACCATTGCTCATAATTTAATTTGATAGCATCGAGCAATTTCTTCCCTTCATTTTCTTTCTTATTCATGAATGCTCCTCCCACACTACAATCAAGCGTAATTCTAGCATTTCATAAATGCCTTGATAAAACAAATGCATAATGGAAAAACTAGCATTGCTATGCTGCATGCATTCATTCAACAATTTAGAAAGTCTCCCCAAGCTTGTGGTAGATTCTCTCCCTTTTGCTATTCGAAGCTTTCTATCTCTTGATGACATCTTGCGGTTTTTGAACTTGGAAAGATTTTTTGCAAAAACCTTTGAGTGCATTTTGCCCATGTTGAGATGTAATGGTGTGGTAGATCTTCGAACCACTTCTTTGTTTTATCGTTAAGTGACCACCTGAAAAGTTTAAGCATTATAAATTCGCATGGAACATCTTTCTTTCAGAAAGTGTTGCAAAGGATATGAAGTTCCCTGAGATGTTTAATCAGGTTCTCCTTCTCTTCTCCGGGAAAAGACTAATTCTGAACCATATAGATAAGTTCAGTGTCAATGACAAAATATGCAGCAGGCACATGAGGAAGAAGAATTGACAAATTTATTTTTAAGTTGGATGGAGCTCCAAGCTCCCTCAATATTTTTTCTATAACTTCTTTCTTATTCAAAATCATCCTAGGAAAAAGAATGTTAAGATCAACAACATTTGAAGGTTTATCAATTTTCTCAATGAGTTCTCGAAGCTTCTCCTTCAGGAACCTATCAAAATAAGGTGGTAAATATGAAGTTCCTTGTTGCATAGACCCCCTATGATCGACATGTATCATCTACGTTAAGTAAATCCCATAGATTAGTCAATGGAACTAACATTCGATGCTTGAATCCCCGACAACGGTGCCAGAAAATAGGCTTGATGTCCTGCAAGTGCACAGGGTTAGTTGAAGCACTATTTTTGAGAAGTATCATCCCTAGTTTAAATATCGTCCCATGAAGAATTGATGCGAGTGTCGTATGTTGGTGCTTCTATCGCACTTGAGTTGACTAACAAGGTACCTACAAGACTTATGAAGTTGCGAAAGTTGTGCAATAGAGGATTATGCTAAAAGTAACTAGGTTAAGGGAAAAGTAAATAAACTCAGAATAACGGTGCTTCCTGCAGTGGAAAGCTTAGACGCAGCAGAATTCAGTTCATGGTGATAAGTGGTAATGACTTTGTCCAGAGGTTGTGTAATGTTACCCTTTGTTTTGAATGTTCGATAGGGGAGTCACTTGAAAATAGACAAACTCCCCCTATCAGGCTTGTTTAACACTATTGTCCTGCTTCCCGTTACCATTCGTGATGGTCGGCTTGGGAATTAAGATTGGTAGATTGGATCAATGCTTTAAGTGTCATAGTTTCCCGTGCTCCTCATATCGTATTCGCTCCTCGTTGATACCAACACCTATTACATGAAGGTTGTAGAATATGTAGACAATACGTGCTTACCCTTGTAGGTCTTTAGATCGAGTTGTCTGGGCCCTTAACTTATATAACAAGCAATGCGTACGCCATGGATAAATAACCTCTCAACCAAACCTCTAAGTAATCACACATAATCAAATAAGTGCTAGGAAAAACCACATCTCACAAATCCCCTACATTTCCCATGGCCGAGATGGACTACTCACATATGGGAGAGGGGTCACATTCAGAAATGAAGATCAAAGGAAGCGAAATCGTCTCAATAATACCAAGATCTCACGAAAAGATGAATGATTATCCAGTTCCCAATCTCTGAATCAAATAAGAAATGGGGATTACAAATCCCTAATTCACGAGTGTGGATCTCTCTCTCATGGTGGAGTTCTCCAACGATGATGTGGTGGATCTCGTCAATGGAGGGATCCGGGGTGGATCTAAGTGAAGCCAACCCCCTTCGGATCTTCTCTCATCTCTTCTCCTTCAATATCGAGTTGGCTGTGTATCTCAAATGTGGTTCCTCCCTTTACGAAAGTGGTGGGGTTTGAAGTGATGAAGGCGGACATGCTTGGTATGAGTGCTGGTACGACTGGGCGCGGTCGTACCAGTGCGCGGCTAACGTTTTCGAGGCTCTGATGACTCCGTCTTCATAGGGAAAGTTTTTCCTTGTCCCCTATTCTCCTCAATCTTGGTGTTGGTTGCCTCAAAATACCTAAAAACCTGCCATCATAGCCAACAACCAAGGTTTCTCCAATTTCAACAAATATGCGAATAAAAGAGAACGCAAATTAGCAAAAAACAAATGCAAACAAGGCGAAAACTCCGAGAAAACAATGATGCATTTTGGAGGCATCTATATCATCGAGGCTGGACACGGTGACCTGCAGACTCGGGTAGTTAGACCCCGAGTAAGACTCGGTTAACATGATCGGGGCCAACATGAAGATTGCAGATGGAGACGTTGATGGAGTCGGTTCGATGAGATCGGTGTACCGCCCCACGGTGGGCGCCAACTGTCGATGCCGAATTTGTATTGATCATGTATACGAGGGTATACGTTGAAGAATAGGGAGGGGGAGGGGGAGGCGATACAAGGATCCCATTGACTAACAGTAATTAGAAAGGTGAGACAGGAGGTGAGATTTACCCAGGTTCAGACGCCCAATGAGGGTAAAAGCCCTACGTCCTCCCTTTTGATGCTTTTCTTGTGCTTTTGAGATGATTACAATGGTGTTTGTTGCTAAACCTAAACTCAGAGAGGAAATAACTCTCGTGTTGCCTCTCTATTGCTTGTGTCTGACCATGGCCTCAGGGTCCTTATATATGTGTTCTGGCTTGGCCTCCAAGGTGAGATCCAATCCGATCCGTCCTCGAAGATCCTACCGACCAAAGGAAAGATATCCGTTGGCTGGTTTAACTCCGGATTTGTTGCGATATCTTCCTTAACCGTGCATCAGTCCTTCCCCTGTACGATAGGGTAGGGCGTTCTAGAAGAGTCCCTCGCACTCGTACATGGACACGTCATTATATCTTGTACATATTCGGTATTTGTATGAATACGGGTATATTCTTGGACACATATGACAGTCTAGGGCCAGGGGCCAAATGTGTCCGGTATCAAGATTTAAGAGTCATACTTATCTAGTTTAGTAGTTTAGGACCAAAATTAAACTCAACCAATATTTTTTTAAGTCAACTCAACTAATACTTGAGGGGCCAACAGTTAACTAGCCACAGCACATGACATTATACATGACGTCGCGTGCAAAATGTGGTGAAAGGCTACACAAGCCGTTGCACCTACCACAAACCACGTGCGCAATTTGGCATGTGTGATCGTCGGTGCCATGCTTTTCTCTTCAGTCTGGACTCTGGAGGCAGTGTCATCCACAAACGCTGTCTGTCAGCAGCACCGCAGCCCGCACACCGGGGAGACCAAAAAATAAAAATAAAATACACATCGACAAACACCTAACTCCAAATACAGTTTATGCCGCTGCAGGCCACCTGCATATAGTGTCTCCACTCTCCAGTGCTATTTGGGACAAATTAGACCAGGCAGCGACTGGGACTCACGACCAACCCTCTGCATGCTATGATTGTCAGGGTCACAGACTAGCTAGTCTCCGCGGTTCTCTTTCCTCATCTTTTCCATCATTACCAGTGTCGGTGTGTAACTACCACACCAGATGGATGATCTCAGACGCGATTCGCAGTCAGACGTACGTAACTTGTGCATCATCTCCAACGTGGAAATTAAGACCGACAGTAATTAAGAGTTTTGTATCATGTGCTGCAGCAGGGGGCATCTGTAGAAGAGACTGCCACCGGACAGTGAGGATAAAAGTCATGCATGGCAACGGCTAACGCTCGATCGCACGTGGAATTATCCTGACAGTACCTACGATTGATCAGTGGCGGAGCTACATATAGCTAGTAAGCCATCTATATCTGCTACATATAGCTTATTTGGAGCTCTCTAGAACGTAATATTAATTATTTGTTAAACGCAACGTTTACAACTGGCCACCTCCGCCACTGCCTACGGTAGAAGACTGTCATGTCTGCAGCATAGGTGCTCCATCGTCTCGTCCTTAATTTGGCCGGATCGTAAATCGTAATTATGCTACTATTTCTCTTTCCACGAGGAGGTGCCGGCCGAGGACGCGCGTGATCGATGGAGTCCTTAATAAATAAATTAGGAGCACGGAGGCAGAAGGGAAAGAGAGGTCGTCTGTCAGAAAGGTGGGTCGGCGGAGGGAGGCTTGATCGGAAGAAACATAATGATTGAGGAGGGGGCCACCAGCGTATGCCGATTCAGGGTGACCACACTGACATGGCTACGGGGAGTGTAGTACTGTTGAAGCATTTGTAATGTCACGTGAATGATGCTCTACACATAGCCCGCGCTTCCATCCACGCAGGTACGTGGACGCTCACAGAAACACCGACGTGACTTGAGGTTTTTCACATGTACCGTGATCTTGGCGTCGCTATGTCTACCTTCACTGCATGCCCCACCTTCAAGGAGCCTCTGTTCAAACGGCATCCAACTCCGTACCCATCTGGCATCTGCATTCATTCGCTGTGCTCCTCTATGAGATACCAGACCATCACCCGTCCTTCCGCTCCCACGGCGACAACGGCATCCCAGAGCTCTGAGGTCACACCAACATGCAACGGCACCAGACTAGAAAATGCTCCCACCTGAACTCATCCTTCACTTTGCTGGCCTCCTCATTGTCACCATCGACACGCGGTCTCCAGGGCCTGGAGGGACTCTATCGATCCATCGTCTCGGCGGTGCACAAAAGCCCGAGACAACCTCCTGCCATTCCGCCTAGAACAGTGGATGATGCTAGACGATCATGAGACGACGCCCTGCAGGAACGATTTCACCGACTCTTCGTCAACCTCTCCACCGGCCACATTGTCTGCCATCACAATCCAATGCTCGATGGCCAGGGTGTCCAACACTTGTACAGAACATGCCATCTTAGGCGGCTCAAAAACACTTTCTATGGAGGTTTTACCACCCGCCAGTGTTGACGGGTAAGTGATGGATCTATCCGACACTAGCGGGCAGAAGAACCCGATATTAGGCGGTCATGTACAAACAAACCGCTTCCTGCCCGTTGTCAGTCACCTCCACCCCAACCCCAAGCTTCCAGCCGTTTCCTCCATTCTAAACCGAGAAAAGTATGTTTTTGGTCCCTCAAGTTTTTTTGGTATACATTTGGTCCTTCAAGTCTCAAAACCAGCTAAGTTTAGTCCAAAACCAGTTTTTTTTGCCATGAGCGCCTCGGATGTCCAAAGGTGCCAAAAATTTACACGGACCTTGCGCACCCCAGTATATTGATCCCCAAAAAATTTCAGAATTTTTTAATTTTTTTTGCTATTTTTTTCGAATTTACTGTTCATTGGCAGTATATTTTTTATTTTTTTTGCCACGGGCTCCTCGAGTGTCGAAAGACAACGAAATTTGGGGCGCATGTAAGCATGTTGCATGACAAAAAAATTCAGATTTTTTTGAACTGTTTTTTATTTATTTTTTCGAATTTACTGTTCATTGGTCAAACCCGGTCAAAGTCTGGGCGGTCAAACCCGGTCAAAATCTGGTTTTGGACTAAACTTAGCTGGTTGTGAGACTTGAAGGACCAAATGTATACCAAAAAAATTTGAGGGATCAAGTCTATACTTTCCGGGAACTTGAGGGACCAAAAACATACTTTTCTCTTCTAAACCTAACACATATCGAGCCTAGCCATTCTCCTCCACCTAGACTTGGAGCCACCAATTGCCTCCTCACTACTACAAAAACGTCTCCCCGCAGCGGTTTTGCGAAAACGAACTGATTGAAATGGAATATCCGGATTATAGAATATGCACTTTGAGTCGGTTTTTATTTACAACCAACTCTGATAATATAAAAATGAACAGACCGGAATTGTGCAAATATCCTAGCTGGTTCATTTCCATCTCGTGCGAGACAACTATGTGAGTTAGATGAGAGAGAGAGGGGGGGAGGGAGGGAGAGAGGGAGAGAGAGAGAGACAGAGAGAGAGAGAGAGAGAGAGTTGTGGAGCAGCCGGTGCATGCTTCCATCCAAGGGCATCTCTGCCCTGCTCCGCTCCCGTACTTACAAATACTTGCCACCTTCTTGTTCAGTCCTTCCCATCTCGTAGAGCAAACAATCTTGAAACAGTTCTCTCCCTCTCCTCCATCTCACAGAGTGGCAAGTGCTCGCTTCTTAGGTATTTCCCCGTTTGTTCTTGCCTAGATTGCTAACTTGTATCTTCTTCTTTTCTTTCTCAAATGAGCCTAGCTAACCTTTATTTTATTTTATTTTCCGGGTTAGCTAACTTGTAATTAATTTAGTTGTATAAAACTACAAATCTAGGCTGACTCCACCCTCCATAATGCTTATACATAGTCGATCTATCCTCTCTCACACAATTCTAGGCTCCAAGACCATGGCCAGCAACACCCTGCCGTCGCTGTGCGAGATCCGGCATTCACAGCGTGTGGACGGGCCAGCGGCTGTCCTTGCCATCGGCACGGCAAACCCGCCCAACTGCGTGTCCCAGGAGGAGTACCCGGACTACTACTTCCGCGTCACTAAGAGCCAACACCTCACTGATCTTAAACAAAAATTCAAGACCATGTGTAAGGAGAAAGGAAAGCATGCATGCAAATATACATATCAGCTAACGATGATCAGGTCGAAACTTGTTTCCTAATGATTGATCAGGCCAGATGACAGCAACGGAGAAGCGTTACTTCCACCACACGGAGGAGCTACTGGACGCCCACCCCGAATTCCTCTGCCGTGACAAGCCGTCCCTGGACGCCCGGATGGACATCGCCGCTGCCGCTGCTCCAGAGCTGGCGGCGTCAGCCGCCACCAAGGCCATAGCCAAGTGGGGCCGTCCGGCCACCGACATCACCCACCTCGTCGTCAGCACCAACTCCGGCGCGCACTCCCCGGGCGTCGACATCCGCCTGGCCGCTCTCCTTGGACTTCGCGCGTCCGTACGCCGGGCGATGCTCAACCTCAATGGCTGCTCCGCCGGTGCGGCCTCGCTGCGTCTCGCCAAGGACCTGGCCGAGAACAACCGCGGCGCGCGCGTGCTGGTGGCCTGCGTCAAGCTCACGGTCGTCGCCTTCCGCGGGCCCGATGAGGCGTACCCGCACAGACTCATCAGCCAGGCGGTCTTTGGCGACGGCGCGGGCGCGGTCATCGTCGGCGCTGACGCCGTGCTCTCCGTCGAGCGCCCTCTCTTCGAGATGGTGTCGGCCTCGCAGACCACGATACCAGCAACCGACGGCGTGCTCACCATGCAGCTAACAGAAGCCGGCCTCGACGGCGACATCTTCACCAGGGAGCTCACTCCTCTAGCCGCGCAGCACATCGAGCAGTGTCTCACGGATGCGTGCCAGCCGCTTGGAATAATGAGGGGCGGTGCCGAATGGAACGATCTGTTCTTTGTGGTGCACCCTGGCCTCCATGGAATAATGGACCACATCGACGGGGCCCTCCGGCTGGATCCCGGGAAGCTGGCGGCGAGCCGGACCGTGCTGAGAGAGTACGGGAACATGCTTGGCGCGACGCTGATCTTCGTGCTCGACGAGCAACGGCGGCGGATGGAGGTGGAGGGAGAGACGGGTGAGTGGGGTGTGATGATGGGATTTGGACCGGGGTTCACGGTTGAGACCATGGTGCTGCATGCGGTGGCCATCGACCTGCACAACCTGAATTGACACTCGCTCGATTCATAACCTAGCTACTTTCTGTCATACTCATCGTTTGAAACAAATTAAAAATAAACAAGTACTGTACAATTGTAAACATTCAGATCGTACAACTTGCTCGCTAGGGCATCACAGTATACTATTATTCATTGGAGTTGCGTCGAATAATTTGTAGGAGTACAAGGTTATGGTTAATCTGAAACTTTTCCTCTTTTTTTTTAGAGCGAAGGCTCGAGACGAGCCTGACTTTGAATTAACAAAGCTATCAACCGGTCAGGAATCCCAACACCACACACAGATAAAAGAAAACAACAGCGACCGAAAGATACATGGGAGCCCGTTACACAACTTCGATGAAAAATGTAGCGTGCTATGACAAAATAGTGTGGCCCTTAAAATACGCTATTAGCGTGCTATATCGCCGTATAGCGTGCTATTAGCGGGACACTGTACATTGATTTATTTAGCGAGACATTGCCCAGAATGGTGCTATTTGGGGCGCTATAGCGCACTATTTTTTTCACTGCACAGCTTACAGCACAACCCCACGCTACAAGCAACTAAACATGAAGAAAGAGAAGCACCGCTTGCATAGTGAGAAGCCCTTCCAAGTCCAACATGAACGGAGAAGAAGAACGCCAAGGGAAAAGCCAACCGACTTGGCAGCGAACTCGCCGAACGCCAGCCATGAGAACCGAGAAGACACCACACCCCCTAAACCCTCGCTGAAGGGGGACCCTTCCCCCTCGTCCTGGCTCGAAGGATGCCACACCATCGAGCGAGGGATGCGTTCACCATAAAACAGGAAATGTGTGGTCTCGAGTTCACAGGAGCAGAGCAGATACACGCAACCCGTAGCGAGCAAACCTCGCCTGCCATGAAGAAGCGCCCACCCGATGCCCGAAACAGAAAGGGGGTAACCTGCAGGGAGCGGTTCACAGATACCGAAGAAGCAGTGAGCTCGACGCGGACATCAAGCAGACAAATTAAGAATGCCAACAAGGAAGAAGGACCAGGTAACTCCATGCCGCGACGGGACAAACGCCGGGAAGGGGAACCCATTCCCCTCCCACCCAGGTTCGAGGGTGACGAACCACTGGCGAATAGGTCGGCGATTACCTCACTGGATATAGCATACTCAACGCTGCACACAAATTGCCGCTCGAAATCCGCAACAGCCACAAAACTAACCCCATGGCACCACACACCATCCTCTCATAGCCTAACGGCGCCCCCAGGGAGGTAACGACGCCGAGCGCCGGCACCGCCGCATCTGTAAGGGATAACAAGAATTAACTTTGGGTCAGAGAAGAGGGTGTGGGGAAAAGGAATCTCGTCGGGGCCTCCAAGGAGGGGAGCAGCGCCCATAGGCGGTGTCACCGACGTGGTCGGTCAAGCCAACCAAAGGATTTCTCCCGAACCCGGCTCACACCACCGAGCCCAACTACCATCAGCCCGGTGAGACAAGATTACCGGCGCAAGATCCAGCAGAAGTGGACCAGAAGGGAAAAAGAAGGGACCTTCATATATGACGCCATAGGAACCATTGGAGTTATCCGCTGGCCACGAACCACGCCCGCCGTCGCAGCACCGTCCACACGGCCGAGGTCGCCGACCCACCCCCGCGAGCACCGCCAGTTGCGAAGACGGCGTCGCCTCTCCATGCAGGGCCGCCGCCCTGGAGACCAAAGTCCTCCTCCAAGAACGGAGCGACGAGATCCCCGCCACCACCTTCACTGGCGGCCACACGGGCTTTTGCCCGACAGCCTCCTCTGGTGACGGCGAGGGAGACGAGGGGGGAAGGGGTGGCGGCACAGGGGCGACCCTAGTCGCCTTCCGTGTCACCCGAGAGGAAGACGCAGGGGGCTATCCTCTGTGTTTTCTCACTAGACATTATGTGACATCTATCTTTTCCTCCTTTTCCATCTAGACAAAGCCTTGTGTAATTAAAGCTTAGGATCGTACTGTGTTACCTTTCTCTCCCGCTAATAAAAATGATTGGAGTTTAAGTCGTATGGTGTGTAGACAGGATATGGAGTTCTGTCCTAACTAGTAGGACACTTGTATCCTATGCCTCTTATATAATGTTGGGGTAGACACGAGATATAACATATGCCAACATAATAGCACAGTCACACAGGGGGTGACGACATGTGTCGATACTTAGGTGGTCGGTGTGTGGTATTGTATAGAGGTATCAATGGCGACGAACACCCATAGTCATGACCCAGATATTAACAGTGTTCGGTGAACCTCGGTAACAAATTTCGATGCCATGCCTGCTAGGTTATCCATAGATAGATATGCATCTCGGATTATTCTAACAAGTGGTATTACGTGGAGATCGCGGTTTGTTTATCTAAAGGAACACGACCAAGCTGAGAGGCCCAATAACTCGAGCCATGGTCCATGTACGTACTTGCGCGAGGCCGAAAGAGGTTTGGATGCCATACAGTGGGAAAATAGCTACTGTACGCAAGGTGAGGGTTTCGACTAGGGCAGCCGCCGCCGCCGAGACCGCCAGGAATTTTTGGTGCTGAGAGGTGGGAGGACCTCACATCTTCAAGAGTTCTACGTTTTTCGCCAGCGTCTAGTAATCATCGTTTTGTGCGAGAATAAATTTACTCGTTCTTTTGGCTTTTGGCAGTGCCATGAAATTAGAGAGTTTTTTTTTTTTGAGGAACCGGCAGGAGCACTGCCTTTTCATATAAGAAGGAGAATAAGGTTTATGTACAAGAGTGTTCCGGTTTTTTGAGAGAAACTGGACAAAACCCCCTAGAAAAGCCCACACGATGGCACTAATCAACCAATACCGGCTGCCACCTGTGCCCGGCCAAAGGCCAAAGTCCTTTGCTTGATGTCGTCGAAGGCAATAGCTGCTACCTCTAGGTGCGTGAGGCGAGTTCCATTGAAGATGCGTCGGTTTCGCTCCTTCCAGATGTTCCAGATGGTGTAAAGGAAGCGGCCGCTCCGCCTTCTTCTCTCGTCCTTGGGCAAATTGGTGGTGAGCGAATCCCACCAGTCCGAAATCCCCCCTCGAAGGGGGCAACGTGGGCGTGGCCCCAGAGTCCTCTCCCGTCCACACCTGGACGTGAGACCAAACTGCGGCGGCAAACGGGCAGTCCTTGCAGAGATGAGTGGCCATCTCCGGTGCCCCAAGGCAAAGGGGACAGCGAGGGTCGTGCGGCCAGCCACGAACGGCTAGCATGTCGGCCGTGAGGATTTTCCCGTGGAGCACAAGCCAGGCGAAGAACTTGCATTTTGGCTGAGCGTGTGCCTCCCAAATCTTGGCTGGGGAGAACCTGGGATAGGATCCAGAGAACTGGGCCGCGTAGGCCGAAGCAGCAGAGTATATGCCATTGGGGGTCCACCGCCAGAGAACTGGGCCGCGTAGGCCGAAGCAGCAGATTAGAGAGTTTTCTGTCCATCAAATCTGATTATTCGGATCTGACGAGTTTATGTTGGTGTGTCAAATTTTTTTTGTTTGTTTGATTCTTTGTGTAGTTGAAATCTTTTATCGACATCATGGTGAAGATATTGTGATCCGACGGTCTGCACTTCTACGGAATCATCCCCGGCCCAAGTACATTCATCGATCAAGGCTTCCCATCTTTTTGGATGGGCGACTCAAGGCGCTTTTAAAAATCATTATTGATAATGTTCGTGCGGATGAAAGAGTGACAACACTCTTGTTCCGGTCCAGTTGCAGCCTTTTTACCGAAGTCTCGGGAGTATTTCTTCCAACAGAGATTGATACCGCGAAGAAGGTGTTTTTAAGAGATTGCATTGTAATTCTTAGTCATAGAAGTTACTTTGTATTTGCTTGGATTTTAGGTAGAAATCAGTGTACCTGTAATTATTATGAGTATGAATACCGTACGGTGGAAGTCACAGCAGAATAGCGATCAAAATCGGCAGGAAGCAACTAGATATTGTTCGGACAAAAATCGATGTCAACGACTTGTCATCGTGATCAGGACGGCAGTAAAACACGCAGATGGCGGTTGTGAGAGATTGGTCGATCCGATCGATTAATGGCCCAGATGGGGTGTGCAGACTAACGCTGGCCCAAGGCAAGGGGGCGTGTCTAGGTTTCGCATGCCGTAAAACAGGATGGTAGCCTACAGGGACTCCCTTGTTCGGCCCAATAAAGTGTGTATACAATGGTTTCTCTATACCGTTGATTTGATTCGATGCTTTTTTCTTGGTTTATTCTGGTTTTTAACGTTGATTTCTCTTGTTTCCACAACGTCCACGACATTTATATAATAATTTACGTGCATTAACAAATTATTCGTACCATCCAAAAAACGTTCACAAGTTTTCAAAATTGTTCATGACGTTAAAAAATATTTTTACCTTTAAAATAAGTTCATTACATTTAAAAAAAAATTTATAACATTTTAACTAATATTTATTGTGGGTTTAAAAAAATGATGGTAGGATATTAAAAAATCATGGTACATTTTAAAGTGTTCGTGGTTTAGATTTTAAATAGTTCATTGTGCATTTACAAAATGTTCAACATGTGTTTCCAAAATGTTTACTTTGTATTAAAAAATGTTCATAACACATAAAAAATGTCGGACTGTTTTGAATAAATTAATGTGCGTTTACAAAATATGTGTCATGTATTTAAAAAAATGTTCAATGTGCATTTAACAAATGTTCATCATAATTCAGATAAATATTCAACATGTATTAAAAAAACATGTATCTAAATAACGTTCAATCTGTATATGAAAGAGGTTCAACCTGTATTAAAAAAAGTCAAGATGCATTTGAAACAGAAAAAAAAGACAAAAAGAAAATAAATAAAAACCAGTAAAGGAACACACAAAGAAAAGAGAAAAAGAAAAGTAGGTCAGAACCTTCCCAAAACAAGACGGAACGTTTCCAAAACCAGTATGCACTGTAGCTTCCAAAACCGATGATACGGCAGTCCCATCAGAATGAACGCTTGAGGCGAGGTAGTCTTTGTCTCTGAGTAAGTGACTTCAAGCATATGTGAAGGCAAAGTAGTCGGTGTAGCTGCCACGTTGGTATTGGGTGTTGCTATTTAGGACAGTAAAACTAAGCCTAATCCCAGCCCTCTCACGGTATTACTCCCTCCGTTTCAAATTAGTTAAGTTGGATTTACTAGCTCTGTGAGGCATTGGATTTCGTGCCTGGGTCGTCCCCAGCCATTCGATCTGCCATTACACATCATGTTTTTGGCTGCATGGGCTGGCTGTCCTAAAGGGGACGCTACTCCGGGAGAATTTTCTAAGGCCCGTGGTTGATTGGGTCACTCCCGCACGAAGTCCATCTCAGGGTTAGCGGCGTCTCTCTTCGCACCTCCCCTCGCTCCAGCCCCTTCCTTTCCCACTCCCGACCTAACCTAGCCGCACGGTGAAGGCGGAGTGAGCAGCAGGGCAGGGATAACGGCAAATCATCCTCCTTCCCAGCGAAGCAGATCAGCGCCATGGCAACCTCCGTGCCCCCTTCCCAACCTTGACCTCCAACAACTGTACCCATGACGACATTCCAGCTCTCCTGGCGGCGTTGCCGGTAGAACTGGCATCCCTAGGAGAGGAGTCGTCGAAGATGGTGGACATGCTCCTCCCCTTCACTGTACATCGGCTGTTCCTTCCCCTTTAAGTACAAATCTCGCCATGTCTCTTACACGATATGCTAATAGTGGAGAGAGAGGTTCCCTGTCCTGTCCTGATCTGTCTGCTTGCCTCGCGGGACAATTCATTCTGTCTTCATCTCTCGCTTCGCAGCGACGCAGCCGTGACCTGGACATAGGTGGATGCTGTTGTTCGCTGAGGCCGATTGATGTTGAAGGTGCGTTTCGTTCTGGGGCTTCATCTCCTATCTGTTAGTAAGCCCCTCCTTAGGAGGACCATGTACGTTTTTGCAACTATGCTGCTACCGATCTGTGCTTTTTTCCTTGTTGATTGTCAACTGCTGCATATCTGAATCTGTAGATGAAGTCGATGGTTTGGAGCCACTTGGTACATATCACATTTTAACATGTGAGATTGGCAGCGATGTGAATGCATTCGTCCAGCCACACAACAAACGTCTCTAGATTCCGAGTATTTTCTCAGTTATTACTAAGATAAAAATGTAGGTATTATAGCAGATGTCGTTTTCTTGCACATTTTTTTTCTTTCAGATTACTTAGTCACTATTGAGACAAAGCTATGGATACGACCATCTCTTCGTAGAATATTTTGGCCAACTTTTTGAGACAATGGCTTTTATTGAAGATGACCACGGACTTCTAAGGATCTTTGATCCTTGGCGACATAACCGTTTTGACTATTGGCAGGTGCCTGCCTACTTTTACATTTGATGATTACAACTTCTTCATGTATCACAATTGCTACAAGAATTCTGAAGTGTGCACTAGTAGAAAAAGGCCCATTTGTCCCGGTTCGGGAACCGGGACTAAAGGGTCGGGACTAAAGCCCAACACCTTTAGTCCCGGTTCTTATACGAACCGGGACAGATGGGGCTCCACGTGGCCGCTGCGGCGAGCCCAGAGAGGAGGGCCTTTAGTCCCGGTTGGTAACACCAACCGGGACCAAAGATCATCCACGTGTCAGCAGCTCAGGAGCTGGGGTTTTTGTTTTTTTTTGAAAGGGGGGGGGGGGGGGGGGGTTGGGGGTTTTGTGGGTTAATTTAGGGGTTTCATATATTGTGTAGCAGCTAATAGAGAGAAGTGTCCTCTCTTATCTCCGTGCTTGGTCGGACGCTACGTCTATACGTATAGAGAGGACTCGACACGCTAGCTAGTAAGCAAAAGAAGGAAACCATTAAGTACACAAGATCGTCATGAACATATACAGAGAGAAGTGATCGACCTCCTCCTTCTCCGAGAGATTGGTCGAACAACAAGTTTTCGTATATCTATCCGACGCTACTAGCTACATATATACAATATAAGATCCCTAACATCTGATGTCAAGTTCCACATGATATTCTCTGGCTGGATTGAATGACGTGGTCAAGAAAGAATCCAGCCAATTCCTCTTGAATTGCCTTTAAGCGATCTTGTGGTAGGAGTTCATCCCGCATCTGCCAAATCTAATTTGAAGAAGGGGGTCAATACATATATATGAATGAAACTCAACACAAATGATGGTAATAAAATAAAATTGTGAATATTATTGCTTACGCACTTCATATTGTTTTTCAGAGTAGCCCCGCTTAGAGGTCGTTGCGTTGTAGATGTACTTGCAAACGTAGTATCCACAAAAATTATTCCCGCCTTCCTGCCACAACCACTTTACGAGAAATAGAGGTCAATCAAACTGATAATCAAGCATTATAAATGGTATTGATGAAACTAGCTAGAATCAATGGGAGATGCGCAGAACTAGCTAGGAGTACTTACTTTCGGGAGTGTAGATCGCAGATCCCCCGGCAGTCCCGGAACATCTGCGGTGAACACTTTCCAAACCCTGCGAGACAAAGAAAATAATTACTTGATATCAGGAAATGAACAAAGTTGCCGATATGGTGCGATAATGATCGATTGAACTTACTTCTGGAGCATTTCAGTCATGGCCGCATACTCCTTGGGATCTTTTCGTCTTGAGTCTAAGACGGTTACTAGTCCCTGCTCAAGCTTAATCTCTAGGAGAATAAAGTGGAAGCTGCGCACGCATGCATAACTCATCAATTACATTACTATAACCTCGAGTAATAATGGAAACCGAATATGCAGAAGACAGTAACACTCACTTGAAGTTGTAAGGAAAGAGTATTTTATCTTTGTTTTGATTTTTAAGCAACGATTGTAGCAAGTTGGCCTCGGTTTCTTTCGGATTATATGTAACCGTCCATTCATCTATGAGATTTGTGTTAATGAACCCAATATCATAGATTTGTGCATTTCTGCATTCGACGATCTTCAATCTGCATAATATAGTGAGGATAATTATATATACATGCAATGAAAGAGCTGAGCTATATATAGAGACTTAATTACAGAAGTATAGTACTTACAGACAGTAGCAAGTGATGATTATTTTATCGAGGTCCTTTTGATTGAAAAACTGGAAGAACTCCTCAAATGGAACAGACAACAGATCAATTCCAACGAGGTCGTGCTCCCCTTTAACTCTCAGCGTCAAAATATCCTTCCCAGACTTGCAGGTGTCCATGTACCACTTATGGAATCTTCGCATCATCGTTGTTAGAGGAGGATCACCAGGTCTGACGAGAGGCTTCCCGTACTGGTATTTGTGTTCGTCCACCTCCATTGTATCAAAATGTGCATCGTCGGGCAGGTAATCATCAGGATTGGTACCGGGCAGCATCCCCGGCAGATTTGCGACGATATCGCTAGACACCTTGAGCGGGGGGCACGATTGGTTTGCCTGTTCGCCGAGCTGGGGAATTTTGTTCCCACTTCTTCGTTCTTGTAACCTTTTGTCAGTTGAAGTAGTTCCCGACCGGCGCGCTCCTTCCACTGCCTTTTTAAGAGCGCAGACATGGTTGTCATCCGGCGGAGGCGGTGGTGGTCGCTTCAGGTTCTTCACAGTGCGCTTCAATTTCACCGGATCCATCTTCTCCTCCGGAGGTGGATTTTTCTTTGCAAAAAAGTCCCTCACTTGGGCTTTACAGATCTCCGCGTTTTCCTCATCGGTCATCTCGTATGGTAACTTCTCTAGAGGCGTGAGAGTCGGACCGAATCTGTATTGCCTCCCGCCTCTGGCTGTACTGCTAGACGCCGGAGCAGTCGGAGTGGCTGCGGCTGTCTTCCTTCGTTGCTTACGAGGCGGAGAAGGAGGCGGAGTGCTACGACGCGCCGGAGCAGCCGGAGCGGCGGCGGCTGTCTTTCGCTGTTGCTGACGAGGCGGAGAAGGAGGCGGGCTGCTCGGACGCGCCGGCGCAGGCAGAGAAGGAGGCGGAGTGCCCTGATCACTCGCCAGAGGAGGAGGCGGAGTGCCCTGACTCGTCGGAGGAGGAGGCGGAGGAGGAGGCGGAGTGCCCTGACTCGCCGGAGGAGGAGGCGGAGGCGTCCAGTTCGGAAGGTTGATGAGCTCCTTCCGCCATAGACATGGAGTCTTCAGAGCAAGACCCAGCTGAGTCTCCCCTTCACCGGTAGGGTGGTCAAGCTGGAGCTCCTCAAATCCCTCCGTTATTTCATCGATCATCACAACAGCATAGCCTTGTGGAATCGGAAGGCAGTGAAAAGTTGCGCCGGGTCCAGAAGGTGCAACAGAGCCGACAGCCGCCTTGACTTTGAGGTGCTGCCATTGCGCCATAAGGTGGCAATCTTGAGCCTCCGTGATAGCATCCACGGGGTAGCTGGGAGCCGTGAAGTCAGGCTGCTGAAGGACCTGGGTGGAAGCCACGCTGCCTCTCCGCTGAGATGGAGGGGTAGCTTCTGGGGTAGCTCCGGCAGGTCGCTGGCTCTGAACTAGTAGTGCTTGTTCCTCTAGCGCTCGTACCCTTGCATTCAGTGACTGCAGTTCCGTCTGCTCCACTTTTCTCCTCCTCTCCCGGGTTTTGTAACCGCCTGCGCTGGGAAACCCAACCCTCCATGCAACGGAGCCTAGCGTGCCTCGTGTTCGTCCTGGGTGCTCAGGATTCCCGAGGGCCTGTGTGAGCTCGTCGTTCTCTCTGTCGGGAACGAACGTTCCTTCCTGCGCTGCGGCGATATACTTCTGAAGCTTCTTGACGTGTATTTCAAGTTGCTCCTTCGTCCAACGGCACTTCCCTGTTTCAGGGTCCAAGGTTCCCCCAACCCCGAAGAACCAAGTCCTTGAACGGTCTGTCCAGTTCAATGTCTCTGGTTCGACCCCTTTATCAAGCAGGTCCTTCTCAGCCTTGTCCCACAACGGCCGAGCTTTGAGGTAGCCACCTGACCCCGTGCGATGGTGATACTCCTTCTTTGCAGCATTTTTCTTGTTTGTCGCTGACATCTTCTTACTCTTCTCCGATGTCTTGTGGGCCACAAATGCGGGTCTGTGATCTCTTATCTTCTCAAATCGACCGGTGAATTCTGGAGTCTTCCCTTTGTCGACAAACGTTGATTTCAACTCATTCTTCCACCTCCTGAATAGATCTGTCATCTTCTTAAGAGCATGAGCCTTGACCAATGGCTCTATAACTGGCTTATCCGGATCCTCCTCTGGCGGTAGGGTGAAATTTGCCTTCAGCGCGGTCCAAAGATCATCTTTCTGTCTATCGTTGACAAAAGACACTTGAGGGTCTTCGCTCTTAGGCTTATTCCATTGGTGGATGCTGATCGGGATCATGTCCCTAACAAGAACCCCGCACTGAGCAGAAAATGCTTCCTTGGTCCGGCTGGGTTCAATCGGTTGGCCATCGCCCTTGATTGCTGTGATCGTGAACCTTTCATCCTGGCGCAACCTTTTCTTTGGGCCTCGTCTCGTTACCGAAGTTTGGCTCGATCCGGAGGGCTAGAAAAGAAGAAAGAAGAGAGTTAATATGTGTACATACCAAAACAATTAATGCATCAATTAGCTAGTCAGCACAGGCTTAATTAATATATATACCTCGCCGGACATTGCAACAGCTCCTTCCTCCGTTCGCTCATCGGAGCCATCATAATCATGTCCTTCCACCTCCATTGTTCGATCATCGGAGCCTGCTTCACCCTCTCCTTCCAGACCATCGGTGTCGTTGAGATACGACAAGATATCACCTCCGCCGAGGATTATGTCCCCCAACAACTGTTCTGCTTCGATGTCTCGGTGCTCCATAGTTTCTGCAAATATTACAACATGGCAATTAATATACAAACATGACAGATGGATATATTAGTGCAAACGTAGACCTAGCTAGCTCGACGCTTCTACGGTTTGGGGTGGCCTCGACAACTCTTCTAGGGTTTGGGGTGGCCTAGGCAACGCTTCTAGGGTTTGGGGTTGCCTTGACAACGCTTCTAGGGTTTGGGCCGGACCGCCTCTCTCATGAATGTCCGACGTCCGGACCGACAAGGGATTTAACAAAATGATGCCATTCTGGATGTCCAGAAAATGGTCCATATTTTTCCTGATCTCATCTACCCTTCTATATGTCACGTTGTCTAGTGTCAAAGAATTCAAGAAAACCATGACTTCATCATTAGCCGGAAATGACAGGCGTATAATGGTACGAAGCTCTTCAAAGTTGTTTTGGAACGGAGTTCCCGATAGAATAATTCACTTTTTGGTACAAAGTTCAGCAAGAGCCTTCCGAATATCGCTATTTGGAAGGACTTTGCTGAAATTCGTATCAAAAGGAGAATTATTCTATCAGGAACTCCGTTTCAAAACAACTTTGAAGAGCTTCGCAGCATCATACGCCTGTTACTTCCGACTAATGATGAAGCCATGGATTTCTTCAATACTTTGACAGACAACGTGACATATAGAAGAATATATATATATAGATGAGATCAGAAAAAAAATTGGATCAACTTGTGCATATCCATAATGGGGGCATTCTTGATAAATCTATATATGTCAAAATTCAAACTTTGACATATGATCAAATGTTGCATATGTCAAAATTCAAACTTTGACATATGATCAAACTTTGACATATGATCAAATGTTGCATATGTCAAAATTCAAACTTTGACATATGATCAAACTTTGATATATGTCCACCGCAATATAAAATAATACATAGACTTGTTCGGGCGAGAGGGGGTTGATCGACGTCCCCCCTCATGTCGAAGTTACCGGAGTTATCTTCTAGTGGTTTGGGTGGCCTCGAGAGTTTGTCGAGTAGGGGCGGGAGGGGGTAGGAGATCGGCAACGCTTTTTTATATATGTCCACCGCGATATAAAATAATACATAGACTTGTTCGGGCGAGAGGGGGTTGATCGACGTCCCCCCTCATGTCGAAGTGAATGAACAACTCTGAATTTTTTTACATGTACTCCCGAGGGGAATTGAAGTTATCGGGGTTATGTTTATATAACAAATGGACAACTCATCTCATTTCATCTCATCTGAAAAAACATAGCACATCTAAAAAAATACATACATACATGGAAAAAAATTGCTATGAACAAAAAAAACATCATATATGAACATTTTCTATATCCATCCATACATACATACATACATTGAAAAAAATGCTATGAACAAACACATCAGTAGTAATTATTTTTATAATGATTTGGCCTCAAAAAAATTTTTATTAGTATTTCAAACTCTAGAATGACCCTGTTGCACTAGAACTATTTCAAATAATCTTTTTCAAATGCCACAAATTTTTTGAGAAGTCCTCTGATGCCATAGTCATTTTATGCAAAAACCTACTTTGTCATTGAAACTTTTGAGCAGTGGCAGAGCAAGGCCGAGCTGGGGAGCACGCGGCGAAGTTATCGGGGAGGGGGTATATCGACCCCCCCCCCCCCCACTCATGTCGAAGTTATCGAGGAGGGGGTATATCGACCCCCCCCCCTCATGTCGAAGTTATCGGGGAGGGGGTATATCGACCCCCCCCTCATGTCGAAGTTATCGGGGAGGGGGTATATCGACCCCTCCCCCTCATGTCAAAGTTATCGGGGAGGGGGTATATCGACCCCCACCCCCTCATCATGCTATATAGCTACCACATACATATATACATTGAAAAAAATTACATTATAATATATATGAACAAAAAAATTACATCATATATATACATATGTACATCGACCCCCACCCCCCTCATCATGAACAAAAATGCTCTGAACAAAAAAATTAATACATTATGAACATCTACATACATATAGGCACATACATAATATATACATTTATATATAATATATGAACAAAAAATTAATCTAATAAAAAATGAAAAAAAAAACAGAGACGGGGCGGCGCGGCGGCTCACAGTGGGGGCGGCTGGCGACGGCGATGGCGACGGCGACGACGACGACGGCGGGGGCGGGCCGGGGCAGGGGCTTGGGTGCGTGGCAGGGGCCGGCGCGGCGACGGCGTGGTCGGGGGCAGGGCCGCTGGGCGACGACGACGAGGTGCGGGGAGTGGGCGGCGACGGCGTCGAGGGCTCGGGGCAGGGGCGGCGCGGCGACGACGTCGGAGGCAGGGCGACGACAGCGACGGCGATGAGGAGCAGCGCTGGGGCGTCGGGCACGAACTGGCGATGGAAATCTGAAAATTTCCCAAGTGCTGGCTTATATAGCAAAGGCTTTGGTCCCGGTTCGTGGCACCAACCGGGACCAATGCCCCCCTTTAGTCCCGGTTGGTGCCACCAACCGGGACCAAAAGTCTTTTTTCAGCAGCCCAAAGGGCGGGAAGCAGGGACCTTTGGTCCCGGTTGGTGGAACCAACCGGGACTAAAGGCCGTGCATTGGTCCCGGTTGGTGCCACGAACCGGTACCAATGCACCCCTTTAGTCCCGGTTGGTGCCACCAACCGGGACAAAAAGCCTTGTGCTGCCCGCGCCGCGGCCAAAAGTTTAGTCCCGCCTCGCTAGTTGAGAGAGCTCGAGAGTGGTTTATAAGCGCTGCTGCGCCCACTCTCTCGAGCTCCTCTCAACTGCAGGCTTTCGGGCCTAAATTCGGACTATGTGCCTGTGGGTCTACTGGGCCTGCTGCGGGCCTGAATCCTGGCCCATGGTTGGGTTTCTAGTCGTATTCAGGCCGTGGTGGCCCAGTAGGCAGCACTTTTTTTATTTTTATTTTGTTTTCTTTGTTGCTTTATTTATTTTATTTTGTTTCTACTTACAACAAAATACTTACTGTTGCTATTTTTATTTATTTTATTAAATTTTATTTTATTTTATTTTGTTTCTACTTATTTATTAAAGTTTATTTTGTTTCTACTTATTTATTTTATTTTGTTTCTACTTATTTATTTTATTTTCTTTTTTCTGGAAAAACTTTGATGAAACCCTAATAGAAAAAGAATGAACTAGAAAACTTTAATGAAACTTTAATAGCTAAAGGAATCAACTAAAAAAAAAATTAAACTCTTGTATTATTGAAACTAAAATTATATAAAATTTATGCAACAAAATTATCAAAGTATTTTCTCTTCAAAACATTAAAAGAAAAAGAATTTTCATAAAATAAATAAAAAAAGCAAAAAAGAAAATAAAATAAATAAGTAGAAACAAAATAAAATAAATAAGTAGAAACAAATAAACTTTAATAAATAAGTAGAAAAAAAATAAATAAAAAAATTTAATAAATAAATAAAAATAGCAACAGTAAGTATTTTGTTGTAAGTAGAAACAAAATAAAATAAAGAAACAAAAGAAAACAAAATAAAATAAAAAAGTGCTGCCTACTGGGCCACCACGGCAGATACGACTAGAAACCCAACCATGGGCCAGGATTCAGGCCGCAGCAGGCCCAGTAGACCCACAGGCACATAGTCCGAATTTAGGCCCGAAGCCTGCAGTTGAGAGGAGCTCGAGAGAGTGGGCGCCAGCGCTATAAACCACTCTCGAGCTCTCTCAACTAGCGAGGCGGGACTAAACTTTTGGCCGCGGCGCGGGGCACAAGGCTTTTGTCCCGGTTGGTGGCACCAACCGGGACTAAAGGGGTGCATTGGTACCGGTTCGTGGCACCAACCGGGACCAATGCACGGCCTTTAGTCCCGGTTGGTTCCACCAACCGGGACCAAAGGTCCCTGCTTCCCGCCCTTTGGGCTGCTGAAAAAAGACTTTTGGTCCCGGTTGGTGGCACCAACCGGGACTAAAGGGGGGCATTGGCCCGGTTGGTGCCACGAACCGGGACCAAAGCCTTTGCTATATAAGCCAGCACTTGGGAAATTTTCAGATTTCCATCGCCAGTTCGTGCCCGACGCCCCAGCGCTGCTCTCATCGCCGTCGCTGTCGTCGCCCTGCCTCCGACGTCGTCGCCGCGCCGCCCCTGCCCGAGCCCTCGACGCCGTCGCGCCCACCCCCGCACCTCGTCGTCGTCGCCAGCGGCCCTGCCCCCGACCACGCGTCGCCGCGCGGCCCGGCACGACCCAAGCCCCTGCCCCGGCCCGCCCCGCCGTCGTCGTCGTCGCCGTCGCCATCGCCGTCGCCAGCCGCCCCCACTGTGAGCCGCCGGCCGCCCCGTCTCTGTTTTTTTTTTTCATTTATTAGATTAATTTTTGTTCATATATATATATATATAATGTATATATTATGTATGTGCCTATATGTATGTAGATGTTCATAATGTATTAATTTTTTTGTTCAGAGCATGTTTTTGTTCATGATGAGGGGGTGGGGGGTCGATGTACATATGTATATATATGATGTAATTTTTTGTTCATAATATATATATGTAATTTTTTCAATGTATATATGTATGTGGTAGCTATATATGCATGATGAGGGGGGTGGGGTCGATATACCCCCTCCCCGATAACTTTGACATGAGGGGGAGGGGTCGATATACCCCTCCCGATAACTTCGACATGAGGGGGGGGGTCGATATACCCCCTCCCCGATAACTTCGACATGAGGGGGGGGGGTCGATATACCCCCTCCTCGAACTTCGACATGAGTGGGGGGGGGGGGGTCGATATACCCCCTCCCCGAAACTTCGCCGCGTGCTCCCCCGAGCTCGGCCTTGCTCTGCCACTGCTCAAAAGTTTCAAATGACCAAAGTAGGTTTTTGCATAAAAAATGATCATAGGCATAGAGGACTTCTCAAAAAATTTGTGGCATTTGAAAAGAATTATTTGAAATAGTCTAGTGCAACAGGGTCATTCTAGAGTTTGAAAATACTAATAAAAATTTTTTTGAGGCCAATCATTATAAAAAATAATTACTATGATGTGTTGTTCATAGCATTTTTTTCAATGTATGTATGTATGTATGGATGGATATAGAAAATGTTCATATATGATGTTTTTTTGTTCATAGCAATTTTTTCCATGTATGTATGTATTTTTTAGATGTGCTATGTTTTTTCAGATGAGATGAAATGAGATGAGTTGTCCATTTGTTATATAAAAATAACCCCGATAACTTCAATTCCCCTCGGGAGTACATGTAAAAAAATTCAGAGTTGTTCATTCACTTCGACATGAGGGGGGACGTCGATCAACCCCCTCTCGCCCGAACAAGTCTATGTATTTTATATCGCGGTGGACATATATAAAAAAGCGTTGCCGATCTCCTACCCCCCTCCGCCCCTACTCGACAAACTCTCGAGGGCACCCAACCACTAGAAGATAACTCCGGTAACTTCGACATGAGGGGGGACGTCGATCAACCCCTCTCGCCCGAACAAGTTATGTATTATTTTATATGCGGTGGACATATATCAAAGTTTGATCATATGTCAAAGTTTGAATTTTGACATATGCAACATTTGATCATATGTCAAAGTTTGATCAATGTCAAAGTTGAATTTTGACATATGCAACATTTGATCATATGTCAAAGTTTGAATTTGACATATATAGATTTATCAAGAATGCCCCCATTATGGATATGCACAAGTTGATCCAATTTTTTTTCTGATCTCATCTATATATATATTCTTCTATATGTCACGTTGTCTGTCAAAGTATTGAAGAAATCCATGGCTTCATCATTAGTCGGAAGTAACAGGCGTATGATGCTGCGAAGCTCTTCAAAGTTGTTTTGAAACGGAGTTCCTGATAGAATAATTCTCCTTTGATACGAATTTCAGCAAAGTCCTTCCAAATAGCGATATCGGAAGGCTCTTGCTGAACTTTGTACCAAAAAGTGAATTATTCTATCGGGAACTCGTTCCAAAACAACTTTGAAGAGCTTCGTACATTATACGCCTGTCATTTCCGGCTAATGATGAAGTCATGGTTTTCTTGAATTCTTTGACACTAGACAACGTGACATATAGAAGGGTAGATGAGATCAGGAAAAATATGGACCATTTTCGGACATCCAGAATGGCATCATTTTGTTAAATCCCTTGTCGGTCCGGACGTCGGACATTCATAGAGAGGCGGTCCGGCCCAAACCCTAGAAGCGTTGTCAAGGCAAACCCAAAACTAGAAGCGTTGCCTAGGCCACCCAAACCCTAGAAGAGTTGTCGAGGCCACCCAAACCGTAGAGAGCGTGAGCTAGCTAGGTCTACGTTTGCACTAATATATCCATCTGTCATGTTGTATATTAAGCCATGTTGTAATATTTGCAGAAACTATGGAGCACCGAGACATCGAAGCAGAACAGTTGTTGGGGGACATAATCCTCGGCGGAGGTGATATCTTGTGTATCTCAACGACCCGATGGTCTGGAAGGAGAGGGTGAAGCAGGCTCCGATGATCGAACAATGGAGGTGGAAGGACATGATTATGATGGCTCCGATGAGCGAACGGAGGAAGGAGCTGTTGCAATGTCGGCGAGGTATATATATTAATTAAGCCTGTGCTGACTAGCTAATTGAGCATTAATTGTTTTGGTATGTACACATATAACTCTCTTCTTTCTTTTTTCTAGCCCTCCGGATCGAGCCAAACTTCGGTAACGAGACGAGGCCCAAAGAAAAGGTTGCGCCAGGATGAAAGGTTCACGACACAGCAATCAAGGGCGATGGCCAACCGATTGAACCAGCCGGACCAAGGAAGCATTTTCTGCTCAGTGCGGGGTTCTTGTTAGGGACATGATCCCGATCAGCATCCACCAATGGAATAAGCCTAAGAGCGAAGACCCTCAAGTGTCTTTTGTCAACGATAGACAGAAAGATGATCTTTGGGACCGCGCTGAAGGCAAATTTACCCTACCGCCAGAGGAGGATCCGGATAAGCCAGTTATAGAGCCATTGGTCAAGGCTCATGCTCTAAGAAGATGACAGATCTATTCAGGAGGGTGAAGAATGAGTTGAAATCAACGTTTGTCGACAAGGGAGCTCCAGAATTCACCGGTCGATTTGAGAAGATAAGAGATCACAGACCGCATTTGTGGCCCACAAGACATCGGAGAAGAGTAGAGAGAATCAAGAGCACAAACGAAGGAAAAATGAATGCAAGAGGATATCACCACGCACGGGGTCAGGTGGCTACCTCAAAGCTCGGCCGTTGTGGGACAAGGCTGAGAAGGACCTGCTTGATAAAGGGGTCGAACCAGAGACATTGATGGACAGACCGTTCAAGGATTGGTTCTTCGGGGTTGGGGGAACCTTGGACCCTGAAACAGGGAAGTGCCGTTGGACGAAGGAGCAAACTTGAAATACACGTCCAGAAGCTTCAGAAGTATATCGCCGCAGCGCAGGAAGGAACGTTCGTTCCCGACAGAGAGAACGACGAGTCACACAGGCCCTCGGGAATCCGAGCACACCAGGACGAACACGAGAGCACGCTAGGCTCCGTGCATGGAGGGTTGGGTTTCAGCGCAGGCGGTTACAAAACCCGGGAGAGGAGGAGAAAAGTGGAGCAGACGGAACTGCAGTCACTGAATGCAAGGGTACGAGCGCTAGAGGAACAAGCACTACTAGTTCAGAGCCAGCGACCTGCCGGAGCTACCCCAGAAGTACCCCTCCATCTCAGCGGAGAGGCAGCGTGGCTTCCACCCAGGTCCTTCAGCAGCCTGACTTCACGGCTCTACCCCTGGATGCTATCACGGAGGCTCAAGATTGCCACCTTATGGCGCAATGGCAGCACCTCAAAGTCAAGGCGGCTGTCGGCTCTGTTGCACCTTCTGGACCCGGCGCAACTTTTCACTGCCTTCGATTCCACAAGGCTATGCTGTTGTGATGATCGATGTGAATAACGGAGGGATTTGAGGAGCTCCAGCTTGACCACCCTACCGGTGAAGGGGAGACTCAGCTGGGTCTTGCTCTGAAGACTCCATGTCTATGGCGGAAGGAGCTCATCAACCTTCCGAACTGGACGCCTCCGCTCCTCCTCCGGCGAGTCAGGGCACTCCGCCTCCTCCTCCGCCTCCTCCTCGACGAGTCAGGGCACTCCGCCTCCTCCTCTGGCGAGTGATCAGGGCACTCCGCCTCCTTCTCTGCCTGCGCGGCGCGTCCGAGCAGCCCGCTCCTTCTCCGCTGTCAGCAACAGCGAAAGACAGCGCCGCCGCTCCGGCTGCTCCGGCGCGTCGTAGCACTCCGCCTCCTTCTCGCCTCGTAAGCAACGAAGGAAGACAGCCGCAGCCACTCCGACTGCTCCGGCGTCTAGCAGTACAGCCAGAGGGGGAGGCAATACAGATTCGGTCCGACTCTCAGCCTCTAGAGAAGTTACCATACGAGATGACCGATGAGGAAAACGCGGAGATCTGTAAAGCCCAAGTGAGGGACTTTTTGCAAAGAAAAATCCACCTCCGGAGGAGAAGATGGATCGGTGAAATTGAAGCGCACTGTGAAGAACCTGAAGCGACCACCACCGCCTCCGCCGGATGACAACCATGTCTGCGCTCTTAAAAAGGAGTGGAAGGAGCGCGCCGGTCGGGAACTACTTCAACTGACAAAAGGTTACAAGAACGAAGAAGTGGGAACAAAATTCCCCAGCTCGGCGAACAGGCAAACCAATCGTGCCCCCGCTCAAGGTGTCTAGCGATATCGTCGCAAATCTGCGGGGATGCTGCCCGGTACCAATCCTGTGATTACCTGCCCGACGATGCACATTTTGATACAATGGAGGTGGACGAACACAAATACCAGTACGGGAAGCCTCTCGTCAGACCTGGTGATCCTCCTCTAACAACGATGATGCGAAGATTCCATAAGTGGTACATGGACACCTGCAAGTCTGGGAAGGATATTTTGACGCTGAGAGTTAAAGGGGAGCACGACCTCGTTGAATTGATCTGTTGTCTGTTCCATTTGAGGAGTTCTTCCAGTTTTCAATCAAAAGGACCTCGATAAAATAATCATCACTTGCTACTGTCTGTAAGTACTATACTTCTGTAATTAAGTCTCATATATAGCTCAGCTCTTTCATTGCATGTATATTAATTATCCTCACTATATTATGCAGATTGAAGATCGTCGAATGCAGAAATGCACAAATCTATGATATTGGGTCATTAACACAAATCTCATAGATGAATGGACGGTTACATATAATCCGAAAGAAACCGAGGCCAACTTGCTACAATCGTTGCTTAAAAATCAAAACAAAGATAAAATACTCTTTCCTTACAACTTCAAGTGAGTGTTACTGTCTTCTGCATATTCGGTTTCCATTATTACTCGAGGTTATAGTAATGTAATGATGAGTTATGCATGCGTGCGCAGCTTCCACTTTATTCTCCTGAGATTAAGCTTGAGCAGGGACTAGTAACCGTCTTAGACTCAAGACGAAAAGATCCCAAGGAGTATGCGGCCATGACTGAATGCTCCAGAAGTAAGTTCAATCGATCATTATCGCACCATATCGGCAACTTTGTTCATTTCCTGATATCAAGTAATTATTTTCTTGTCTCGCAGGGGTTGGAAAGTGTTCACCGCAGATGTTCGGGACTGCCGGGGGATCTCGATCTACACTCCCGAAAGTAAGTACTCCTAGCTAGTTCTGCGCATCTCCCATTGATTCTAGCTAGTTTCATCAATACCATTTATAATGCTTGATTATCAGTTTGATTGACCTCATTTCTCGTAAAGTGGTTTGTGGCAGGAGGCGGGAATAATTTTGTGGATACTACGTTTGCAAGTACATCTACAACGCAACGACCTCTAAGCGGGGACTCTGAAAAACAATATGAAGTGCGTAAGCAATAATATTCACAATTTTTTTATTACCATCATTTGTGTTGAGTTTCATTCATATATATGTATTGACCCCCTTCTTCAAATTAGATTTGGCAGATGCGGGATGAACTCTACCACAAGATCGCTTAAAGGCAATTCAAGAGGAATTGGCTGGATTTTCTTGACCACGTCATTCAATCCAGCCCGAGAATATCATGTGGAACTTGACATCAGATGTTAGGGATCTTATATTGTATATATGTAGCTAGTAGCGTCGGATAGATATACGAAAACTTGTTGTTCGACCAATCTCTCTGGAGAAGGAGGAGGTCGATCACTTCTCTCTGTATATGTTCATGACGATCTTGTGAATAATGGTTTCCTTCTTTTGCTTACTAGCTAGCGTGTCGAGTCCTCTCTATACGTATAGTACGTAGCGTCGACAAGCACGGAGATAAGAGAGGACACTTCTCTCTATTAGCTAGCTAACACAATATATGAAACCCCTAAATTAACCCAAAAACCCCCAACCCCCCCCCCCCCCCCCCCCCCCCCCCCCCTTTCAAAAAAAAACAAAAACCCCAGCTCCTGAGCTGCTGACACGTGGATGATCTTTGGTCCCGGTTGGTGTTACCAACCGGGACTAAAGGCCCTCCTCTCTGGGCTCGCCGCAGCGGCCACGTGGAGCCCCATCTGTCCCGGGTCGTATAAGAACCGGGACTAAAGGTGTTGGGCTTTAGTCCCCCCTTTAGTCCCGGTTCCCGAACCGGGACAAATGGGCCTTTTTCTAGTGCACACTTCAGAATCTTGTAGCAATTGTGATACATGAAGAAGTTGTAATCATCAAATGTAAAAGTAGGCAGGCACCTGCCAATAGTCAAAACGGTTATGTCGCAAGGACAAAGATCCTTAGAAGTCCGTGGTCATCTTCAATAAAGCCATTGTCTCAAAAAGTTGGCCAAAATATTCTACGAAGAGATGGTCGTATCCATAGCTTTGTCTCAATAGTGACTAAGTAATCTGAAAGAAAAAATGTGCAAGAAAACGACATCTGTCAATACCTACATTTTTATCTTAGTAATAACTGAGAAAATACTCGGAATCTAGAGACGTTTGTTTGTGTGGCTGGACGAATGCATTCAATCGCTGCCAATCTCACATGTTAAAATGTGATATGTACCAAGTGGCTCCAAACCATCGACTTCATCTACAGATTCAGATATGCAGCAGTTGACAATCAACAAGGAAAAAAGCACAGATCGGTAGCAGCATAGTTGCAAAAACGTACATGGTCCTCCTAAGGAGGGGCTTACATAACAGATAGGAGATGAAGCCCCAGAACGAAACGCACCTTCAACATCAATCGGCTCAGCGAACAACAGCAATCCACCTATGTCCAGGTCACGGCTGCGTCGCTGCGAAGCGAGAGATGAAGACAGAATGAATTGTCCCGCGAGGCAGCAGACAGATCAGGACAGGACAGGGAACTCTCTCTCCCCTATAGCATATGTGTAAGAGACCTGGCAGATTTGTACTTAAAGGGGAAGGAACAGCCGATGTACAGTGAAGGGGAGGAGCAGTCCACCATCTTCGACGACTCCTTCCTAGGGATGCCAGTTTTTACCGGCAACGCCGCCAGGAGAGCTGGAATGTCGTCATGGGTACAGTTGTTGGAGGTCAAGGTTGGGAAGGGGGCACGGAGGTTGCCATGCGCTGATCTGCTTCGTGGGAAGGAGGATGATTTGCCGTTATCCCTGCCCTGCTGCTCACTCCGCCTTACCGTGCGGCTAGGTTAGGTCGGGAGGGGTGGGAAAGGAAGGGGCTGGAGCGAGGAGGGTGCGAAGGAGAGAGACGCCGCTAACCCTGAGATGGACTTCGTGCGGGAGTGACCCAATCAACCACGGGCCTTAGAAAATTCTCCCGGAGTAGCGTCCCTTTAGGACAGCAGCCCATGCAGCCAAAAACATGATGGTAATGGCAGATCGAATGGCTGGGGACGACCCAGGCACGAAATCCAATGCCTCACAGAGCTAGTAAATCCAACTAACTAATTTGAAACGGAGGGAGTAATACCGTGAGAGGGCTGGGATTAGGCTTAGTTTTACTGTCCTAAATAGCAACACCCAATACCAACGTGGCAGCTACACCGACTACTTGCCTTCACATATGCTTGAAGTCACTTACTCAGAGACAAAGACTACCTCGCCTCAAGCGTTCATTCTGATGGGAAGCCGTATCATCGGTTTTGGAAGCTACAGTGGCAACTGGTTTTGGAAACGTTCCGTCTTGTTTTGGGAAGGTTCTGACTCTCTTTCTTTTTCTCTTTTCTTTGTGTGTTCTTTACTGGTTTTTATTATTTTCTTTTTGTCTTTTTTTTCTGTTTCAAATGCATCTGACTTTTTTTAATACGGTTGAACCTTTTCATATACAGATTGAACGTTATTTAGTACATGTTTTTTTAATACATGTTGAATATTTATCTGAATATGATGAACATTTGTTAAAAGCACATTGAACATTTTTTTAAAACATGACACATATTTTGTAAACGACATTAATTTATTCAAAACAGTCCGACATTTTTTATGTGTTATGAACATTTTTTAATACAAGTAAACATTTTGGAAAACA